>PVLA01004165.1:0-185543 GCA_004027455.1 Hydrochoerus hydrochaeris | reverse complement strand
CAGGCAGGGTGAGGCTTGGGCACTGGCCAGTGGCCACAGATGATGTCCGCAGACCACACAGCCCAGTTCCCTCCACAGCAAGCAGGAAGCATGGACACTGCATGACCCCGGGGCTGCCCGGTGGGACACGGAGGACCCAACAGGAGCCTGGACTTGAGGGGCAGCGAGGCTGCTCCTCCCGGGCTCCTCCCGGACCAGCTGCCTGCAGGGCACGAAGGTGGCTGCCTTGAGCAGGTGGCGCCTGTGGGACCCACATAGCCTCTGTTTCCAGGGCCAGAGGTCGGTGTCGCAACATAAACATCACCCTGGAGAAAACCGACGAGCCGGGCAAATACACGGCCTGTGAGTCCCATGGCTGCCCCAGCCACACACAGGGCAGCGGGCGCCTCCCCAGGGGCCTTTGGCCTGAAGTCCTTTCTCTCCTCTGCCCCTGGTATCCATCACCCCCTCATCGGTCAGCAGCCTTAAAATCTAAGCACTGACCACAAGTACTGTACCTAGTGTGGTGCATTTGTCCCCAGAGGGGCTGAACTGTGCAGTGTCCCCCACTAGCTGTGGCTGAGGCCATAGCCATGGCCAGGAGCACACTGGCCTTGGCTGGAAGGGACCGAGGCACCAGCTCCAGCCCTGCAAGCTGCCCTTTTTGCTACTCACTGGCTTGAGATGTGACCACCTCCCAGGGCGGTGCTGTGGCCTCCACAGCCTGAGGGTCAGAGCTGGGGAACTTGGGTCAGGGATCCTTGGGCAGCTGGGCGGGTGGACAGTCGAGGGGTTTGGCCATCTGAGTGCCAGGCCATCTCGGACCCTTGCTGAAGGATCAGGTGGTTTCCTCAGGACCTGTCACTGTCCCTCTGCAGTTGGGGGCAGGCATGTGGTGCTCGTGACTCCCTCATCAGTCCAGGACCACTACATCCTCTACGGCGAGGACAAGTGGCCCAGACACCAGCTCCGAATGGCCCAGCTTATAGGTGGGTCATGTCACTGTCGCCTGTCCCCTGGCAGCCTCCAGCTGCAGCCGTCTCCCCCCTCCCTTCCCCGTCTCCCCCGCAGGAGCCTCTGGGACCCAGGACCCGTGCGCAGTACCCTTAGCATGGGCTCCGCAAGGGTGTGGGATCCCCGTCTAGGTCTCTGCGGTGGGAAGGAGGATGGAGGAGCTCTTATAGGTGCAAAGACACAGATGTCACCAGTGTCACAGGAAGAGCCAAGGACCAAGCGGGAGGGCATCTGCAGTGCCACCCGGGAGCACAGTTCAGGGGGTGGGACAGGCTTGGGCCTGGAGGTGCCGTGCCACGTCTACCCAGAGGGAAGCCTTCGGGCCCCGGATCTTCCCCAGCCAGGCGTGTGGGTGCAGAGCAGGGGGAGTGTGGACATGCTCCAGGAGCGGCGTGGGTACTTCGTGACCCCTGCTGCCCTAGGAGAGCCCCGACTCTCCCTCCCAGCACCCTGGTCCCCTGCCCCAGGCCTCCAGCTCCCTCTCCAGCCTGAGGCTGCTGGTCCTCCAGGCCGGGGCGGTGGTACCAGCAGCTGGTCCCCTCACACTCCTGTCTGGCCTCGGCCTCCCCCGCAGGCAAAGACCCCGAAGTCCACGAGGAAGCCCTGGCGGATTTTAAGAAGGAGGTAGAATCCAGAGGCCTCAAAGCAGACAGCATCTTCATCCCCAAGCAGAGTGGTAAGAAGGACGCACTCGCCACCTGCACCCCACCCCACCCCCACGCGCCCACGGCAGGGGTCACTGAGGCTGTCCTGCGGGAACAGGCTGCGGCTGGTTCTGACCTGGCCCTCCCTGGGGTGGTGGGAAATGCTGGCCGGTGCAGGGCCCCCGGGGTCCTGTGCAATTCCTGGGGTCCCCTGAATCCGGCTTTCTTTCTTCAACAGAAACCTGCTCTCCAGGGAGCGCCTAGGGTGAGTCTCGGGGGACCCTTGTGACACCTGTCCTGGGGTTGACTGGACGTCCCTCAGGGCCCACCTCCCCCAGCCCTGCTCCTGTCTGGGAGGAGAGACCCCCCTGGCCGGAGGGGTGGGGTCTGCCCTGGCCATCCCCGGCTGGGCACTGGCCTCAGACTTGCCCCAGGGTGTTGCTTGGGGACGGTGAGGAGCCTGCCGTCCCCCAGGCTCCTGAGGTTGGGCTGTTGCAGAGACACTGTCCCTGTCCCTCGTCCCCAGCATCCCTCATGCCCACCCCGTGGGCAGATGAAAAGCTCCTCCTCAGCCCTCAGGGGTCCTGGTGACTCTGTTGACCCCATGAGTTGCCTTGAAGTCCTGCTGCACCGTGTCCATGGGATCTCAGAGCCCCTGGGGCCTCCAGCCACATGGTGTTTGCAAAGTGGGGGCTCGGAGACTCCCCAAGGTCGCTGGGCCAGGTGTGGCAGAGCAGACTCCAAAGGGCGCCCCTTCTTTCCCTTGCATCCTACTGGCAAGGGGGCTCCTGTGCCCTCTTCCTGCGTGGGAAGCTGGGGAAGGAGCCTCCTCCTCTGCTCTGGTCCCTGGACGGGGAGCCCCTCTCCGCCCACCATCAGCCCCTGCCATTCCCGCTCCTCCTCCTGGCCTGGCCCTGCTGACCTCCCCCTCCTTTCCAGGCCAGCGGACACGGCTCTGAAGCAGCCCCGGGTGACCCTGCTGGAATCTCCATCCTGGGGACATGGAAGGAGACCAGCAGGCCTCAGCGCCTTCCTCCCTGGACCCCCACCCGGTTTCTGCATAAATAAACGGCTTCAGTACTTCCTTGACTCTGTCTGTGGGGTCCCTGGGCCCCCTGGGAAGCTCCTGAGCAAGGGGGGGTGCGACAGGGAAGTGGGCACAAAGGACCCAAAGGTCCAGCCCATACAGGTCTCATGTGGGTGCTACCAGCCAAGGCAAATGAGGCCCAGTGCTGGGGTGGCGGCTGGTAGCCCTGTGTGGGTCCTTGGGGTGCTTTTTGCAGGTGCCGCCCACCAAGCCCAGTTCTGGGTGGAGGTGTTGATGGGGAGAGGGTTGTGAGGCCGACAGGGCTGGGTTCCAGCCCAGAGGTGAGGACCAATTGGTTCCCCACCACATGGAGGCTGAGGCAGGAAAGGAAGAGGCAGCAGCCCTTTAGGGTTCTGGCAGTGGGGGTTGTTGCCCTGGAGGGTTCTGGAAGGACAGATGTCTTCCCCTGGTCTTGTGTTGAATCACTCCAGTAGCTTTTAATGATAGCAGAGGCCTGCTGGGCCAGGTCACCTGCAGCATGGTCCTTGGCTTCCCAACCAAACCCTCCTAGACTGCAGGCTGTGGCACCATCTGGCCACGCCTCTCTTGTAGCACCACCCCCAATGCCCCACAGGACCTCTGGGGTGCGCCCTCCAGCAACCAACAATGCCCCAAGGATCATCTGGTCACTCTGCTTCTTCTCATAATCCATCCCCCAACACCGTAGCAAAGACCCAGGAAGCCTGCAAAGCCAGTGGACCCTGGTCCCAGGGACAGCACAGGAGACAGCGGTTCCACCGAGGCCACGTTGGCCCTCGGGTTCTGCACCCATGAATAGAAAGTGCCTGTTGTCTGTGTCCCCATCTCTTGGACTCCAGCTCCTGGCTAGCGTTGGCCAAAGCCAGGGACTGGGGTTTTGGAAGGAGGTGGCAGCCTGGCACCAGTCCCTGTCCCCATAACCCCTGTGTCCAGATGACATGCTCCAAAACCACAGCCGCTCAGGCAGTGTCTTCCCAGGTTCACCCAGCCAGGTAGGATGCCCATGGGAGAGGGCACAGGTCCAGAGTGGTGGGCTTGATCTCAGTGGGATGTGACACTATTTGCACTTGCTCTGGGGTAGCTGAGGTGGCCAGGGGACCAGCCTACCTCTTTCTGCCACCTCTATAGGCACCAACCAGGAGGAACTGCAGCTTGGAAGACCCTAGCAGACCCTCGTGGCTCTGGGCAGCTGCCCCCTCTCTGGGGAGGCTCAGAGACAGAGACAGGGCAGAGATCAGGGAGGGACCAGGACCCCGAGGCTTCCCCTGCTGGCAACTGCAGCAAAGTCCTGGCATTGAGCATTTCAGACCCCACACTTACAGTTACCATCACCCTGTACCACCGTGTGAGGAGCTGCGTCATCACCACCCATCCTGGGACAGAGCAGGGAAACCCTGGGTATACAGAGCTGGGTCCTTCCCTTCACCTCCCTCAGGATGTGGTCCAAGGTTGTGGGCCCCAGCCCTCCCTCCCCGCCACACAGGGCTAGGTGCTGGTGCCCTGTGACGCCTTTCCTGGGTTGGGCTGGAATCTCCTGTTACCCTGGGTTGCAGGTGTGTCACCAGGCATCTGTCTTATCTGAAAGGGGTTCAGCACAAGGCCCAGGGGGGCCAGTGGCAAGTCCAGGAGGGCTCAGAGTCCTGAAGCCCTTCTCCTCCTCTAGGCCATCCTACCCTGGAAACCCTGGACGCCCAGGGTTGCCATCTACCCCATGACCCCCGGCCACAGCACCCTTGTGTGAGTCCAGCAGCTGTCTCTCCAGGTCTATGGGCTCTGTTGTCCCTGAGGCATGCGTGTCCCAGCATGGAGTGGGCGGAGGTGGCAGGCTGTGGTAGGGGTGCAGGGCAGGGTGGGCAGGGAAGAGCCCTCCCCAGGACACAGGGCTGCCAGGGGGTCGGTGTTGTTAGCCCTGCGTGCATGCTGAGAAGGCTCCGGGAAGGTGCCCTGACAGCCTGCCTCGCCTCAGGGAAGAGAGAGGAGGCGGCCCAGGGAACAGAGCAAAGTCACACGGTTCAGCCTGTGTGGCCAACAGCAGGCTCTTGGGCCGAGGATGGGGTGGCCTTGCCTGGTCCTTGGATTCCTGTCCTTAGTCTGCAGCACCAGGAGGGGCCGTGGATTCCTGCAAACCGCGCTGGAGGGGAGGCAGAGCGGGGACGGCACTGGCAGGAGGGGGTAGACCATGGCCATGGCCCGGACCCTGTCGAGCAGGAGCCCTTCAGTCTCATCAGGGCCTCTGCAGGATCTGTCCTCAGCAGGGCACAGGCATCGCCGCTGGGCCCCCTTGGAGGAGAAGCAGCCAGAGGCACTGGGGATCTCTGTTTGGCCAGAGGCAAGGACAAGGTGTCTCCTGCATGGCTGGGATCACTGTACGGGGCAGCGTGATGGGTTGGAGAGGACTCAAAGGACCACTGCGCTGTCCCACAGATGGGGTCACTGTGACTGATGACATGGAGCCCGTGAGGGCTGCACTCCTGTGTCTGTGGGTGGGGGAGCCCTGCTGACGCCCCATGGATCTCGTCTGTCACCACCCCCAAAGGAGCCCACAGGTGTCTACCCAGGGAAGCCCAGCTGGGGAGTAAACACTGACTGAGACCCCGAGACTGAGAGAGTCCTGCCTTCAGGTGGCCCTCAGCCCTGGGCCTTCAGCCTGCTCATGGACCTTGTAGGTGTCTGAGCTTCCCGGCCTCACAGTCAGTCAGTGCTTTAAAATAAACCTCTCAATCCCTCATTTCTACATAACTCTATCTACCTATCACCTATTAATTACCTATTGCCTGTCTGTCTGTCTATCCATCTTCCTGCCATCCAACCACTAAACCTGTCTTTCTCTCTGAGTACGCTTTATTGGTCCTGTGTCTCTGGATAACCCTGAATAATGCAGTTTACACTGGGAAAGAGATTGTTTCAAATCTGAAATTCTAGCACTTTTGACAAAGAAGAGCCTTCATGGGTCAGTCGTGAACTTGCCCAAGTATACAAGCAGGCGCAGCGACAGCTCTCCTGGAGCTCTTCGGAAAACAGAGGCGACCGGTTCCTCACTTCTGCTGGGTGGGGCTGGCATTGGGCCCGATCTTGCTGTGCCAGCAGCACCAGCCTGGGAGGTGTCACCAGGGCTGCTTCCAGTCCAGGAGCTGGTGCTGGGCTGGCTCTGCAGCTCCCGGTGGCTCTGGAACCTGTGTGGCTCCAGTTCTGGAAACAGCAGTGGAATGGGTTCTAGATGTGAGTCAATGCTCCAGCTGATGCTGCGGCTCTGGGAGGCATATGTGACAGCTGGACTTGGTGGTAGGGGTGGCACTGGTACTGGAGGCCTTCTGAGGTTGGTGTGCTCTCTAGAGCTGGTGCCATCTCTAACTCTGGAGCCAGCGCAGCAGTTGGTGACAACATCACTGCTGCGTCTGGAGTCAGTGCCACAGCTGCTTTGGGGTCAGTCCTGTTCCAGCCCAGGAGACAGCGGCAGACCTGTCAGAAGTCAGCCCAGGGCAGGAACAGCTTCTGGCACAGAATCAAGCTCAGGCACCTGAGCCAGTGCCTACTGTGCAACTTTGGAAGATGTTGTTGGTTCCAGCTCTGGGTGTGGCACTGACTCTAACCGTGAAATGAGTTGGGCAGCAGGTGCTGGTCCTAGAGCCAGCGCTAGAAGAGCTGGGCCTGAGGCCAGCCAGGAGCCAAGGGCGAGGTGGTGTGGACAGGGGTGCAGAGAGGCTGATTCTCCACAGCTTTTCAACTCCATGCTTCTGGCCCTGTCCCGGCTCATGTCCACTCTGAAAGCAGAACCTCACTGGAGCCTGCAACACCATAGCCCCAGCGCCTAGACCTCCCCAGCCTCTTCCTTTGGCCCCTGGAATGGGCTGAGCGAGGAGAAGCCTCACCTCTGGAGCTTCCTTCTTGTCCCTCTAGTCCATTCTGTCATGCTAGATGGTGAATGGCCTGGGGTTGGGGCAGGACAAGACACTGCAGACCGCCTGGCCTCTGTGGCCCAGACTTGCCATTCTCTGGTCCAGACCTGATGCCCCTGCCCCAGCCTCACCTCCAGCAGTGCAAAACGTGTGACCAGGACATATTTCTTTACCCAGAGACCCCTATCCTCCTCTGGGCAGTAGACTTGGGAAACCCTGCCCCAGCCTGGCCACATTCCCAGTGACTGTGCAGACTAGGGATCTGGAATACACAGAAAGCTCTGCCCTTGAGCGTCACCCGTGGGTCACCCCCATCTGCCAGGGCGGCCTCAGCACACACTGGGCAACCTGAAGTGTGCCAGGGGCCATGCAGAAGTGGGTAGGCCTTTGGGAGCTGGGGCAGGGCTACGGGCAGGTCCTAGGCCTAGGACAGGAGGGTGCCCAGTGGCTTAGCAATGTCCAGGGTTGAGGACTCGGGGACCTGTGTAAAAGAGAAGGCGAGCATCGCTGCCCCAGCCGCTGGCACACACGTTGACTCCAGGTGGCTCAGGGACCCGGGCAGGGGCGGGAGTCTCCCCTCGGTCCGCGGGACGCCAGACGCTGGGTCCGCCAGGCTTCTGAGAAATCCCGGAGGCAGAGGCGAGGCTGAGGCCCTCTCTGCCGTGCACTTGGGCCTGTGCGCCGGTTTGGTGTGGCTGTCCGGTAGAGGGCGCTGCAGCGGCGGGCTATGTCCCTCGCGGGCCGCCGTCCACCCCGATATAAAGGGCGCGGCGTGGGCCCACACGTCCTCTCGGCGGCCATGGCGGGCGGGCAGTGTAGCTGGGTTCGCAGTTGTGTCTGGCTGCAGAGAGCGGCTGCGTGCTCCCGAGGTGAGCCCAGAGCCTGGTCCCTGGATGGATAGGGATAAACTGAGCGCTCCTTGGAAGGCAGCTGTAGATTCTGTGTAATAAGCTGATAGATGACGCAGGTTGTGTTAGTTGTTCAGGGTAAGGGAGTCCCAGCCTTCAGAAGCAAGGTCGGGAGCCGGCAATCGCAGCACCCGGAAGGCTGAGACAGGAGTATCGCCGCGAGTTTAAGCCAACCTGTGCTACACAGCGTGACCCTGTCTCAAAAGAAAAAAAAAAAAAAAGAATGAAAAAGAGGGTGGAATTGGGCTTCTGGGCAAAATGGAGATGGCCGGGCCCTGGGGCATCGCGGGAGGGCTGATTTGGGATGCAGGCGAAGTCACTCTTGGTCATCTGTGAGTCAGGTGTCACCCCAGCTTCTAAGGCAGAAGGGGGTGGTTGCCAGAGGAAAAGCTTGGGTGTGTACCTGCGGTTTAATGCGCTGTGGTAGGTGATGTAGACTGGATTCCCCTGCAAGTAATCAGCTCTCAAGCCAAAGGCATAATTGGGGTGGGGTGTTATACTGTGTGGTAGGGTCCTAGCTACAGGCATTGGATTGTAACTAACAGCCAAAGAGAGCGCTGTGGTACTACACTGGCACACAGATTGATACACGGGTAGGAGGGGGGGAGTAATGTGTGTTGGATTGTTCTAGAAGGCCCCTTGTAGCCAGAAGCGGTTCTTTCTCTTTGGAGACCACGAGCAGCAAAATAGTTTAAACTCCCTGGCTTGGTCTTGCTGATGTCTGTGTAAAGCATGTTGTTTTCTGCCTTAGGGAGTTTGCCTGCTGGAGATGGAGCTCCTGTAAAGAGATGCCAGAGTCTCACATAAGTTGACAGGTTGGTGCTGGAACAGGTCCCCCACGTCCCTCAGACTGACAAACTAAGGTCTGGATGGACCCCTGGGTCTTTAGCTTGCACACACTGCCCCCGGAGGCGTTGCAGGCGTGGCTGCTGTGTCACATCTGTGTCATTAGGCGGCAGAGAGAATCCAGGCTATGTCTACGCTCAGTGTTCTGACCCGTGAACACCTGAATGATTAGTAGCCTGACACTGCCAGTTTCCTTTCTAGCCACTTGAAGCCTTGTGGGTGAGGCCACCCTCTCCTGATGACCCTCAGCCACCTGAGGGTCTTGCTCTTTCACAGCAAATCAAAGATAGTTCACTGCAGGGTGAGGGTTTGGGGATGTGTTAGGTTTCCTCATTAAAAACCATAGAAAGCAGTGCTCCGCTCCCCCTTTCTGGAGATAGGGTTTTGCTGTGTAGTTCAGGCTTGCTTTGAACTCATGGCTGTCCTGTCTCAGCCTCCTGAGTGCTGAGATTACAGGCCTGGTTAGATGTGTGATTGGAACCTAACAGCTGTGCCAGCTTCTGCAGGTGCCGGGATGTGAAGAAGCAGCTTTCTGAAATCTCAGAGCCTTCTTTCCAATGCAGTAGCATACAGCAGCCCCAATGCTGGATGGCTGAGGCAGAAGGGTCACCAGTTCAAGCCCAGCCTGGGCAACTCAGACCTTGTCTCAAGTTTTAAAATAGCACTGGGGGGGGGGGGTGTGCAGTCAGTGTGAGGGCCTTGGGGTCACTCCTAGTGCCATGAGGAAAAACCCAGAACATAGTTTTCTTCCCGTGTCTCCTGGCTGAGGTGCTGCAGAGGCAAGCTTGGTGCACGCGGTCCTCACTCTGGTCTGCCGCTGGGGCCTCGTAAGAGTATGGGTATGGGTAGGAAGAACTCAGTGCACTGTTCACCCACAGGGGGCTGAGGAAGGGCCCCAGTTAACAGTGATGGGCAGAGCAGCAGTCATGAGGGGGCAGCAGTCCCCTCCCCTGCAGTCTCAGTTCCCCATCCGTCACCCACGGTTCACAGGTTCTGGGAGGGAAGCTTGGAGAGTGAGATGCGGTCTTGTGCCTCTTGCCCTGGGCGTGTGGCGTTCCTCGGTTCAGCCATCCCAGCTGTCAGGAGAGCTCCAACACCACAGGCCTGTGGTCGTATACCCCTTGTTTTACATTACAGCTCCTAAGTGCAGGAGGAGCCATCCCGTCCGTCCCTCCTGTGGGAAGGTGATGCACAATCCTCGTGTGTGTGCATGGGAAAAGATGTAGTATATGTAGGTTTCCTTTTATGTGGTTTCCGGCCACTGCTGCATACACTTTTTATTGTTTTGGTGTTTAATGCAGGAGCGGCGGTGACTGAACATGCTCAGTGTGATCCTCAGCCAGGAGACTGGCCACGAGCTGCACCCTAGTTTATTTAAGGTTAGGAGGATTGCGGGCTGGACCTGCTGTGGGGCGCTGCTGGCTCTGGGGGTGGAGGGTGGCTGCCCTGCAGATGGGGTACTGGACCGGCCAGCACCACGGGCACAGCCACTCCTCTGTTCCTGTGACTTTGGGGCAAAGAGCAACTGGCTATTTCTACGCTCAGTGCTGGAGGCCAGTGAGCACTGAGAATGGGTTATAGCCTGACATTCCAGAGTGGCAGGGGGCGGGGGGGGCATGAGATTCCAGGGGTGCTGGCATGGCCCTGTCTGAGTGACAGGTCGTTGGTGCTGTGGACAAACCTGCCAGGCTCTCATTCCAGGGCGGACCAAGAACCACTGAGCTGGCAGGCACCAGCTTTGTTCTGCCCGGTGCCGTTACCCCTGTGGAGAGGTTGCCCAGGCACGGACCTCATGGGGACCCTGAGATAGGGGCAGGAGCTGTCTCTGGCGCCCCCAGAGGGCAGCAGAGGCACCCGCTGCCTTTGTGTTCTAGGTGAGGCCAAGGCCAGGGCCCTCCTGGGTTCTCCCAGAGCTGTGCAGTCTGTTCTCGGGCCTCACGGTTCATAGTCCCTCCCAGGATGGGTGGAGGCCAGGGGTGCTGCTGGGTGACCTGCAGTGCCCAGGAAGTCCAGCTGTCCCAAAAGTCATCAGTGAAAGGACTGTGTCCTGCTTGGCATTACATAGTGGAGGCGGGACTAAGGATGTTTACTTAAAGCCACTCCCTCCTTCCCATATGACAACTTCCGTTTTCCTGTCCCTGTGGCATGAAAACAGCTCCAATCAGCCCCCTGTGCGCCATCAAATTCCCGCCCTCAGCACCATCCTGTCAGAGTTTATAAATATATCCCACACCCCGCTTTCCGGTCAGAGAAGGCCAGGGCGCTAGATCCGTGGAGTTCTCTCCACATCCTCAAAATAAAAGCTACTTTTATATTTTTCTCTTACTGCACTGAAAACCTAACAGGCGGTGCCAGACCTTGCTGGGTCTCCCTGGGGAAAGGGGCCGTGCAGTTGAGGTGCTTGGACTGGGCTCCCAGGCCTTCTCTGGCAAGCCTAAGTAGAAGCGGTGGTGATGCCCTGGTCTGACCCCACCTCTCTGCCTTTCCAGATTCACAACCCAAGAAAGAAGGGGCCTGCCTGGCTCCACGTGCTGGGCCAGGCAGGCGCAGCTCCGGGACCGCGGACCCTTGTGTGAGTGAGTGGCTGCTGCAGCGTGTCACTGGGTCCAGAGTGCCCCAGGACACTGCCTGACCGTCCGGGCCATGGCCAGTGCTCTGCTGTGCAGGGACTCTAGGTCAGGGCTGCTGGACTCTGTTCCTGGCCCAGTTCCTGCGCTAACGACAGGCAGTCACCTTGGTATTGGTGGCTGTGTCTTGTCTGAGACGGGAAAGTGCCACAGAGAAGAGAGCGACTTACGTAGAGCCCTAGTGTGTCCTTGGCACCAAGAACATGGGCAGGTTGTGGCTGGAACATGGGACTTGAAACTGGAATGGCTGGAGATTTAGGCAAAAGACATTAAAGTGGGCTAAAAGGCTTGTTGGTGTCCTTTCTTGGAAGGGCCACCGTCCCACTGGGGAGCAGGGCAGGCTGCAGGGGAACCTTCATGCCTGGGTCCTCATTAAGAGTTTGCACACCTGACCGTTGAGTATAGCGGTGGGTACTTCCTGGTCACTTGGCTACTTCCCAAAAAATGACGTATAGGATCAAACTTAGGAGCCTGCGCTTGCCAGGCAGCCACATACACAACCGAGCTAAATCCCCGACCCAGTGGCTTGGATTTGGCTGTGTTTTACAAGCCAACCTTGAACTTGTATAATCCAGGCAACCCAGTCTCAGCCTCCCAGGTACTGAGGTTACAGGTGTGTGCTGCCACACCTGGTGCCCCTTGCATAACTCTGTCACTGCCTCATCACTAGCACCTTCTGTGGGCTTTTTTGTTTTGGGGGGGTGGGGGACAGTCTCACTGTAACCCAGGCTGGTCTTGAACAGCGGGCATCCTGCCTCAGCCTCCCAAGTGCTGGGATTGTAAATATCTCCCACCACGCCTACAACACTTGTCTCTGTACCACATTTTTATTTTAAGCTTGTTGACAGCCTCTTCAGAACCAAAGCTGCCAGATGTAACTGGTAGAACACCTGTCCAGCACACAGGAGGCTCTAGGTTGAATCTCCATCGTCACAGAACAAACAAGGGTGCCAGACCCACAGTTGTGGTCTCAGCACTGGGAAGCTGAGGTAGAAGGAAGGAAAGATTGAACCAGCCTGGGGATTTAGTCTCAGAAATGAAGACAGCTAGGGATGTGTCCGGGTGAGGGCAGAAATTGGAGGTGGGCTCGGACTCAACGGGTTTTGACCTCTGGCACCAACCTGACAAGTGGCCACCATCTGGTGTGGGACCCTGTGCCTCTGGCCCAGCTGCTTGGACCCCAGGACCCCAGGCAGCACACACCGCACCACAGCGCAGCAGCCACGTGCCCGGGCATCACACAAAGCCTTTTATTCACATGTGTTCTTCAGAGGGCTCGCCCGCTTGGCTGGGCACTGCCCCTGCCCTCCTGGCCCCAGCCTTTCCTGCGGAGGTGGGGCTAGAGTGGACAGTCAGCAGAGGGCCCCTGAGACCCACACCCCGGCAGTAGGGACCCCTGGGGCTGGGGGCTGTGCTCCCTAGGAGTACTTGGTGTTGGAGATCTGCTTCCAGAGCAGTGTCTTGAGGTGGCTGAGCACCAGCGAGTGGTGGGCCTCCACCTGGCTGGCCAGCCCGCTCATTGTGGTGCAGGTGCGCAGCTGCTTGCCCAGCTCTTCGCGCAGGGCGGCGGGCGCGCCGGGCAGCAGGTAGTCCCGCAGCAGCTCACACACCTTGGCCAGGTTGGGCTGGATGAGGTCACCCTTGCACTGCCGCATGAGCCGGTCGCAGGGGGCCCTGCAGTCGCGCCCATAGGTGCAGTCCGCACTGTGCTCACAGCGGCGGCCCTGCAGGAAGCGGCGCACAGTGGCCTCTGGCGCCACCTGCTGCAGGTCTGCCATCTTGAAGTCGTAGGTGGCTGTGTAGCCCACGTTGGCCAGCGTGGTCTCGCACATGTAGAAAGTCCCATAGGAGCCATGGAAGAGCTCCTCCACAAACTCCAGCAGGCCAATGGCAATCTTGGCTCGCCAGGGCCACGCGGGCCCGAACCACTGCTGCAGAGCCCTGTGCAGCACGGGTGGCAGCAGCGGGCGCAGTAGCGGGGGCAGTGTGGCCCCAGGCCAGGAGCCATGGGGGATGCCCTCTGTGAGGTAGAGGTCCCCACAGGAGCCCAGCAGCCTCAAGGCGTGCTCCTTCTCCTGAAGGGACAGCAGCAGCAGGAACTCGTTGCGCTGCAACAGGGCCCACATGGACTTGGCCTCCGCCAGGGACACTCGGCTGTCCTTGTTGAAGTCGGCCATGAGCAGAACCTGGCCGACCAGTGCTGGCAGGGAGGGCAGGTCTCCCAGGTTCGCCTGGTGTTGGGACCGGAGGGGAGGGAGGCCGAGTCTTTTGTTATTCCACCAGCAGAGGGTCCCCCAGGCTAGCAGTATTGGGCAGGTGACAGCAGGCTTTGCTACCCAGGATCCCCGCTGTTCTGTCGCACCCCACCCTGCACTCTTCCAGCAATGCTGACATGTCCCTGCAGTGCATGAGGGTCCTGGAGACCTGGGCAGCAAGTCCTCCCTCCCCCAAGGGCACCCAGGCTCTGCTGGCTCACCTGCCCCACCACCCTGGAAAGGCCCCTTGCCCACTGCCACCTGCCGCAGGGTCCCTTTGGGCCTGCCCAGGCCTGGGCAATAAGCTGACCTTGAGGAAGCTCAGGGTCATCTCCCGGAACTCCTTGATGGACGTGCCCCGAGTGGGCTTGTCAAACAGCACCAGCTCCTGCCGGGGAGCCGCCTCTGGCCGAGCCTTGGCATTCAGGGCCTCCTCGATGCTGCACTTGATGGTCACCTCCTTCTCCTGCCACAACCCGCTGTACACCTAGATGAGGCCACAGGGACCCTCTGTGTGCAGACCCCCTCCCACAGTGTGCAGCAGCCCAGGCCCACCCAGCCCTGTCCCTGTACCTGCTGGCCCGGCACTGGGGACAGGCAGGTCCGCCACTCCACCGTGTGCAGCTCACACAGATCCCGGCAGATGGAGCCTGAGATGATGCCCTTGTGGTACTGGTCACACTGGGGATGTGGGAGCTGGGATTGGCTGGGGTACAGGCTAGTGGCTGCAGCCCCACCCTTGTGGATGCCTCAGGCCCAGGCCCAGACCCAGCAGGAGGCTCCAGGAGGAGCAGGAGGCATGTCACCCGCCAGGGTGGACGTCCAGGGCACTGGGCCCGAAGCCCCATCACAC
Source organism: Hydrochoerus hydrochaeris (assembly GCA_004027455.1). Classification (NCBI taxonomy): domain Eukaryota; kingdom Metazoa; phylum Chordata; class Mammalia; order Rodentia; family Hydrochaeridae; genus Hydrochoerus; species Hydrochoerus hydrochaeris. The sequence goes on along the minus strand of PVLA01004165.1, from coordinate 171,455 downwards.
CTGCCAGCTGCACAGCACCTGGTGGAGGCCGCAGCACTGTTCTCAGCCTTGGGGTGGCCTGGCACACACGCGGAGGCTGCTGTCATGGCAACCCTGCCTGCTGTCCTACCCACTGTGACAGCAGGTCTCTGGCCAAATTAGAGAACTGAGGCCTCCCTGCCCAGCGGGTGAAGGCCAGGCTCAGAAGTAAGATGCAACCCCAGGCCCTGCGGGCAGGCAACTAGACACAGGTCAACTAAGCCGCAAGGGCTCTGCTAGTGTAAACCATTTCCTGTTTCCTGTCCAAGGTCCCTGTGAGCACCATGGCTGGCTCCTGGATTCCCTGTGGGATGGGGCCCTTGAAACTGTTCCATCTTCAGCAGCACCTACTCCCCTGACCTGGGCATCTGTCCTAACCTGGCCCACAAGAAGGACCTGGCCCAGATGTCCCATCTCACGTGCAAGACAAGCCAGGGCTTGTGTAACTCCCCCCACCCCCTCCACAGCTGAGCCACTGGTCACTGTCAGCTCAGAAAACAGCACGTAGCGCCAGGTGGTGACCATTCCTTGCCAGGCTCTCCTGCCAGGCCTTCCCCGGGCCATCTTGTTACCCAGAGAGCTAGGGAGCCTTGTTCAGCAGTCATCAAATCAGCCCAGCCCCCCTGGACAGGGCCTCAGAGCCACGTATGGGGTGGGGGTGCACTCCTGGACGCACGGCCCAGTTACTATGGAGCCTGGCATGGGTGGGGGGAGCTGGTGGAAGGTGGAGGAGGGGAGGTGCTGAACAGGAGGTGGCAGGGCCAACCTGAGGCCACCATGCCCAGCCATGTGAGCCCTGAGGGCAGGGTCTGTCCTGTGGCAGCCTGAATGATGGCTTCCCATCCCAACTGGAAAAGCGACAGGCAAAGCACATGTGTGGGTTCTGCCAGCTCCACAGGGGTCTGCCCTGACCCCAGGTGGGCCCTAGAGACAGGGCGGCCTCTCGAAGGGCTGTGGGGAGGCAGTGTACCTGGGTTGGGCTCCCCGGGGACACTGCCCTGCTGTCCTGGGCTCCAACCTCCTTCCTCCTGGCCTGGGGAGGGAGTGGCACAGACTTGCTCGGGCAGTGTGTTCAGCTCTCTCCTGACACCTGCTGCCCCTCAGGTCCCCCTGAAGCTCCCTTGCCCCAGTTTCCTCTCCCTCTCTGCAGGAGGGGCCAAGGTATGCAGTGCCCCACCTGAGCACCACTTGCACCAGGGACTGTGTGGCTCTGGCACTGGTAGGTGGTGACAGGGCCTCCTCTGGGAGGCTGGCCCTGTCCCAGGACCCCAAGACAGAAAGCTCCCCTTGTCACAGGGCACCCTGAGAAGCAGGGAATGACCCAGCACGCACCCAAGTGAGGGACCACTTGCTTGCACCGCACCCAGGCTCCCATGAGCTGGCACTGCCAGACTCCTGTGAGCCCACTCGAGCTCACACGCCACGACAGTGGTACCCTGGCAGGGCCCCAGAGAGATGTGGGGAGCCCTGTCCTGCAGCCTGCAGCCCCACTGGGTCCAGGGACACTCTGGACTGCCTACTGCGTCCAGACCACCACATCCCCAGCAGTGCCCTCCCCTGCGCCCCAGTCCACCTCCAGCCCAAGGCACTGCACCTCCCGCCAGGTCTCCCAGGGACCCTCACTTACGGTGACCACCTGACAGACGTGGCCGCGGCAGAGCTCCGCGTACGACGAGTAGTGCACGTACACCAGCCAGCTGCCCGCAAAGACGCCCAGCCAGACCAGCACCGCGTACCCGAGCCTGAGACCCGGGAGCCGGCCCTGCGGAGGAGCCCGTGAGGACGACTGCCCAGCCAGCAGGGCCCCGCTTGGGGTGCTGTGACCCGCACGGCCCTTTCCCAGCTTCCAGACCCACTGCTCAGCCAGCCAGCACCGCGTACCCGAGCCTGAGACCCGGGAGCCGGCCCTGCGGAGGAGCCCGTGAGGACGACTGCCCAGCCAGCAGGGCCCCGCTTGGGGTGCTGTGACCCGCACGGCCCTTTCCCGGCTTCCAGACCCACTGCTCAGCCAGCCAGCACCACTCTGCAGCCCCAAGAACTATCTAGGGCTTGCCCTGCAGGGGGGCATCAGGGTTGGCAGCCGGGGTTCCCATGGTGGGCAACTAAAAAGAGGTCAAAGTGGGGGACTAAGAAGTTTTCCTTTTCCAAACCTATGTTTACCCCACCTCGCCCCGCTGCCCAGAGGCCAGGCCAGGTGAGCCGCCAGGCTGGGAGCACGGCCTCCTCGTCACACCCTCGTCACACCCTGGGAGGCATTCGCAGCCTTGGACGTCACAGCCACAGCCACAGGTGACACACTCATGCATCCAAGGACAGGTGACAGACCCTCAATGTGGCATCCACCTACACCGAGGTAGCCACTAGCCTTAGCTGAGTGGTACCTCAGGACATGCCAGGAGGAAGGAGCCTGCCAGCTGTGTGAGACACCTGGGGTGGGTCCATCATCTGCCTCAGTTTCCCCAGCTGGCAGGTGGGGTTCCAGGACCCCTGAATCCAAACAGGGTCTCTGAGGCTGACAGCCAGGGACCCCACACCCTCATGTATTGCGGCCTGTGGGAGGGGCACAGACACCCTGCCCCAGGCTGAGGGACAAGGAATGGCCCAGGGCCTGGCAGGACAGGAGGGCAGCTGCCCTCCAGAAGAGACCCCTGCTGGCACAGAGCACTTCCTGTGGCCTCCAGCTGCTGTATAGCTGACAAGGGACAGGCCAGCCTCCCCTAAGAGGACCTCCCTGCTAGTCAAGCCTGTTCTGCCCTGGTTACCAGCTCCTCCATGAAATGGGGCCACTGGCTCCTCGAGGACCAGGCCCAGCCCCAACAGTGGGATGTCCTCACCAGCTTCCTGGACTCCAGGGCACTGGGAGGCCACCCCAGGAGCTGTGATGGGGGTTCTCAGAGCCACAGCCCAGGGATCCTGAGCAGAGAGAGAAGCAGGACTCGAGGTCCACGGTCCTGGTCAGGCCCTTGCCCCTCGGCCACTAGCTCTGCACCGCATCCTGTTTCGTCAGATCTGTCCATAATGGAAAACAGGAAAACAGCGGCAGCGGGAGCGGGATGCTGCCAGCGCAGGCCAAGGTCAGGACTCCTGGCTGGAGGCCTGCAGGAGGGTGGGGTTGGGCCAGTGCTGGACCAGGGGACCACTCCTTTCCCGGCAATCCCCAGTGGGCCGCCAGGCCTTGGCACAGGTGACCCTGCAGGGCTATCACCGCTGGGCGGGCTCTGGCCAGACCCCAGGTCTCCCATCTCTCCCAGGCCCATCCCTGGACCCTGGCAGGTACCTCCCCTTGTGGCGGCGGATTGCAAGCCTGAGTCCGCAGGATCTCCTTAGGTTCGCGGAGGGTGGGAACGGCACGGTGATCCCTACCCAGGAAGCCAGCCCGTGCCAGGTCCTGCCGCTCCCCTCACCCCTGCAGAAAGCGCTGACGGGCAGAAGCTGAGGCTGGGTACAGGCCGCACCCCTGCCCACCCGACCTAGGGGGACACCTCAGCCGCCCCTCCTCCCTGCCCAGGGGAGCATGCTCGGCGGTCCCTCTTCCTGGCCTAGCGGGGCATCCTCGGCCCCCGGGCTCCACGGCGCCCACGGGACCCCGCACCTGCCGAGGCGGCGCCCGGCACAGGGTCTTTGCAGCCCATGCTCTGATCACCGCCCTCTTCCCCGAGGGAGGCTGAGGCAGGCCAGGCACCGGTTCCTTCCTGAGCGCGGGCGGGCGGCGCGGATTCCGCGGCCGAGGGTGACGCTCAAGGTCGCGGGGGTCGGGCGACCGAGGCGGGGGCCGACCTCCTCCCCGGCGACCCGCGCCCGAGCCTGCGGCGGCGGAGACACGGCCCCGGACCCGCCCGCGCGCGCCTACCTGCGGGCCCTTGGCGAAGGCGCACAGCAGCAGCAGGGGCGCCAGGCGCCGCAGGCGCCGCATCGTGGGCCCGGCCGGGAGCGCCCGCTCGGCTCCCTCAGCCCCGGCCCGGCCCGGCCCGCGCCCGCCGCCCGCTGGCCATGCGGGCCCGCGCCCCGGGCCGCGTTAAGGCGAGGCCGCGCGCCTTTCTGACGGCGCAGGCGGGGCTGGGCGATCGGATGTGGGGGTCCCGCCGGGGCGGGGCGGAGCGGGGCGGGGCGGGGCGAGCGGGAGGGGGCCGGAGGGAGAGGGCTGAGGGGGAAGGAGGAGCGGGGGCGGAGCCGGCGCGAGAAGGGGCGGGGCGAGCGGGGCGCGGGGAGGGCGGGGCTCTCCAGGGGAGGAGGGCCCGCGTGGGAGGAGCTGACCACGGCCTAACCCTCCAGGCACCGCAGGTGCTTGCGTCGTGGGGTTGCCCGTGTCTTCCCTGGCCCTCCCTGGGCGGCGAGGGTGTCCTTGGGGCGATGGATCCGACAAGGCCGTGGGTCGCGGAGGCTGCTCTGCCCCAGGGTCGAGTTCGTGGTCGACGGTGGCAGGGGTCCGCGCGTGGATACGGAGGCTGAGGCCTTCCTGGGCCACCCATGCATCCGCCTCACAAAAGGTCACCAGAAGACTCTTTTACACTCTGTGATCCCAGCACTGTGGGAGCCTGAAGCAGGAAGAGCGCAAGTCAGCCTGGGCAATTTAGTGCCATAGCAAGACCCTGTCTCAAAATAAAAAATAAAAGCAGGCCCGGGATGTGGCTCCCTGGGAAGGCCTGAGCTCAGTCCCGGGTGAGGAGAAGAACAAATCTCAACAACTGCAAGGGTCCTAGTTGGTCTTGTTTGCCGCAACAGAACCAGGAAACAAAGCCAGTTACTGTATAAAGGAGAATAAATGTCCCTCCAGCAGGGAGGAGGGTTTGACAGGCCAAGCCCTGAGTGCGTAGAGCTGGGGCACCGTGCCTTCCAGTTGGGGACAAGGTAACCAGGTGTCCAACGTCCGCGTCCACTGCAGGGGCCTCGTGCTGGGCGAGGCTGAAGTGGAGGGGACGCCTCATCCCGCCCCTTGGAAGTGACCAGCTGGGGAGCAGAGTCACTGGCCCCCTGACCCTGATTTCTGGAAGGTCGATGAACAGCTGAGTCTCCAGTGTGGTGACTGTTAGACTCAGTACCCAGTAACCTGGTCCCCAGCCATGACGTAGGAAGGCCGAGTCAGGACAATCACGAGTTTGAGGCCTGCCTGGGCTATCAAGGGAGACCCTGTCTCAACAAAACCACAGTGACGGCCTCCTGTGATTTTTATTTTTATTTTAAGCCGTTTTCTTTTATTTATTTTATTTTCTTGAATCTGGGAAGGTCCTGGAGGTTGACATACCCGCTGTACCTGACCCGCCAGCAGGAAGGGTCCCTTGGGCACTCAGAGAAGTGAGACACATTGTTTCCTGGAAAGGGGGTGGTCGGTGCTGCTGGGGACCCTGGAGGAGGTGGCCACCCTGAGACGGGCACTTGCCCTCTAGACAGGAGGGGCGCAGTTGGGGTTTTGCTTTCTGTTTTGCTGTGTCAGGTAATTCACACATGCTTTGGATTCTCTCCCCCTGCTCCTTTACCTGAGGATGGGCCCCTGTACCTCACTTTCTCAAGTGAAGCTGGTGTGTGGACTCTCACCGTTCCTGAGGGATGCAGGCAGGGTGGTCAGGTCGGGAATGTCACCAAAAGAAGCTGGCATGGATGCCTGGGGTGACCTCTGCAGGGTCCTGGAGGTCAGGGTCTTCTTAAAAGTACAATTTTTATTTATGATTTCTTTGTCTTCTTTCTGCCTTTTATTTCTTCTACCTCATTCTAAACAATTTAAGTATCCTAACTGGTGTGTTTTGTTTTTCGAGACAGGGTCTTGCTGTGTAGCCCAGGCTAGCCTTGAACTTGTGGCGATCCTCCTGCCTTAGCCTCTTCAGTGTTGGGATTCCTAGTGGATTTTCTGTGTCGTCCAAAAGGTGTTTTAGGGCTGGGAATTTAGTTCAGTGGTGCAGTGCCTGCCTGGCAAGCACAAGGTCCTGAGTTTGATTCCCAGTACCCCCAAAAAATAATGAAATAAAATAAAATGGAAATGGAAGATGTTGTAAACAATTTTTTTTTTTAGTTTTTAATTTTAACTTATATGTATTTTGGGGGATTTTTAAAAAAGTTTTTTTAAGGTTTTTTTTTTTTTTTTTTGAGACAGGTCTTTCTGGGTATTTCAGGCTGCCCATGAACTCACTGTGCAGTCCAGGCTGCCTTGAACTCCTGGCAATCTTCCTGCCTCAGCCTCCTGAGTGCCGAGATTACAGGTGTAATCCTGCATCTCTACACTTAGTTTCTTTTTATTATTATACATTTGCAGTGCGTAATTTTTATTGAACGGTATTTCTTCAGAATGTATGACCCACACTTGGGCTCCATTCCCAGAAACACCCACGGGAGGTGGGGCAGAGACACCACTTCCCTCCCCCAGGGCTACTCAAGCACTAATGGAATCCGGAAATGTCAGGATCGGTGTTTTCCCCAGGCGGCTCTGTGGCCAGCCCTGCACAGATGGCACTGTCTGCCCCAGCTGCAGCTCCCCTGGTGGATGCCCACAGCCCCTAGGGCCCCAGCTTGGCAGGTGTCCAGCAGGTGAGCTGCCCCAGGGGTGGCCGTGGTGACCCCGTGGCTCCACTACGCACAACACCATGCAGATGGGAGTGGATTCAGGCAAAAGGAAGTGGATTGCTTTGGACTTGGGCGTGGTGAGCACCCCATCCCCCCAAAACTGGCTGCTAATGACCGTGAAAGATGACACAAAAAGTCCTGAAACTCTCAAAGGCTGGGACTGAGGCTGCACCTTGTAATCTCCGCATGGCTGGCAGCACGCAGAAGGGTCTGCACAGAGGAGAGCTGCTCAGGGCATGGCTTCAGGGAAGCAGGAGGGAGACCAGGCAGGGAGGAGCTGGGGAGAGGTGACCCCTTCAAGGCCACACCCCAGGCACGGCCCCTTCCAGCCGGGAACCGCCCCTTCACAACAGGCCCCGCCCCATTCCTCCAGACTCCACCCCTTCCAATAAGGCCCCGCCTCCTAAAGATCCAGCCATTCTGGCCCAAGGTCCAGTCATCTTCCAAAAGCCCTGGGGAACATCTAGATCTAAACAGTGACACAAGCACACACATCCATGTGTATGTGCACACACACTCAATGAAGTTAACCCTCTCACACACTTCTGCACGCGTGGCCTGCCAGTGCTGACCACTGAATGTGTGACCTGTGACCCTTGGCCATGACAGGTAGCAGTGCAGACTGGGTCCTTGTCCCCTCACCTCCCCGAATCTGGCTTCCCTTTCCCCTCAGGAGCTGTCAGAGACCAGCCAAGGGGTCAGGATAGGGTGCAGGGAGCCAAGAACCAAGCAAGCGAGGAGCCTGGGCAGCTCAGCTGCAAATAGGAATTTCTCGCTGTGTCTGGAATTCACTGGCATTAGTAACCAAGATGCCGATGCTGTGGGGAGCCAGGAAGTAGAGCCCTCTCCCCCTCACCAACACCAAAGGGGCAGGCACCCCCAAAGCCAGCCTGTCTTGCCAGCAAAATGCTTTATGTGTGCTGGGTGTGTGGGTAGGTGGTGTCAGGAAGGGGCGCTTCTGCCCGGCTGGGCGGTCCAAGGGTCACGACACTGGGACCATATTTGGAGTTGAAATTTGTTGAGGTGCTGGGATGGAACCAGAGCCTCCTGCACCCCAAGCAAGTGCTATACCACTGAGCAACCCCAAATACTTTCTTACTTTCTTATGGTGATAAAAATGTACACTGTCAGACACGCCCAGCACGAGAGCACCCATCAGACATGTCACACTGTCACGCGGTGTTACCACCGCCCACCCACAGGGCTCACATCCTGCAAAATGCAAGCTCTGTCCCCACCAACACCCATGGGGTCCTCCCTAGCCCCAGCACCCTCCGGCTACTTCTCCTCCGAGGGGAGGAATCTTGCAGGACTAGTCCTGTGCCTGGCCTGATACTCTTTTTTTTTTTTTTTTTTTTGTACTGGGGATTGAACTCACGACCTCACGCTTGCCAGGCAGGGGCTTATGCCACAGAGCTAAATCCCCAGCCCTGGCCTGATACTCAAGGTCGCCTGTTGGACCAGTGTCAGCCATTGTCCCCTGGGGGTTGCCTCTGTGCTGTGAGTCATTTTCAGTCTTGGCCACACTTCCAGCTGACAAACTCACAGTGTGGGCCCCAAGCTGCCCACTGGGCACTGTGAGGTAAACTCTGCAGTCCAGCCCCTCCACATGGCCCAGGCAGCACTACATGACTGGACCCGGAAGCAAGATGGGTGTGAACAGTGGGTTTCAGGGTGCTGGTGGGAGAGCTGTGTCCACACTGCAGCCTCACCAATGCCTCCTGGGGCATCACAGGGTCTGCTGTCAATTCCTCACAGGACAATTGCTCTCCAAAGCAGCCCCTGCTGGTGGGTGGTGCCTGGGCAACAGGGGACAGAGTGGGACAGCAGAGGCTGCTTGGGGCTGGCTGGAGGGCAGATCCTCACATGCCTCGGTCTGGCCAGCACTTGGTGGGCACCAGCCAGGCCTCTTCCAGGTTTCTGTTAGGACCAGGCCACTCCGTCCTGAGTGGGTGTGGCTCCTGCCCACGGATGGAGACGGCACGCAGCCGGGGGTAGCTCAGTGGCAGAGCTCTTGCCTAGCATGTGCCAGGCCCTGGGGTCCACCCACCTCTGGATCCAAAGGGAGGAGGAGGAGGAAAAAGAGGAGGGGAGGAGGAAGTAATGCGGAAACAAATCCATGGGCTGAAGCCCCCCAGCTGGCACCCAGCCCTGTGGGACAGGGCTGTCTGGGACACTCAGGCAGGACAAGGCGGTACAGCAGGCCATGCAGGGCCCATAGAACCTTCAGGCCAGCATAGCAGGGGTGCAGAAGCAGGGGAGCTAGGACCTGCCGGGGCCCCCAGGATGAAACGGGGAGCCAGGCAGGCGACCCCAGAGACAGGGTGAGGTTGGGGAATCCGAGGCCCCAGCCCCCAGGAAAGCTGGCCTGTGGGAAGGGTGACCCTTGCGCCCAGCAGACTCCTGCAAGGTCAGCAAGGGACATTAAGAGCCAGGCTGACCCCATGGCCCGAAGGTGCCTCCACTTATAGAGCCCACCTGAGGTGACCATGGGGGCCACCCCCCACCACCCTAGTGACCAGATTCAGGGCCAGGACCCCTGTATACCTGGGCCAAGCTCTCTGCCCACCAGGATGCCCTGGGCACGGAGAGCTACACAATCTCCCAGTCTCCATGCATCTGGTCTCGGCCTGTACCCAGCAGAGTTTGACCTGTTTTGATCCCCAGATGAATGTAGGCTATGCTGGGCTCACCTACGCCCCAGGCCCAACTCAGACCCAACAGCTGTAGCTAAGCACCTGTGGGATTGTTTGCATCTCTTTCAAAAATCTTTCAAAATCTTTAATCCCGCCCCCCAACCTGGACACTGAGGCCAAAGGGTTCCAAATTCGAGTTTAGCCAGCTGGGCTATATTAGCAAGACCTTGTTTCAAAATAAAATAAGTAACAGGCAGCGGGGGGGTGCTCCAGGTGGCACACTGGCCTGGCATGTGCGGGCCCTGGCTTCCCCAATATCAAACATAAATATACACGAATGCCAGAAGGGAAGCAGTGGCCCTTTCAGACCGAATGCTGCCCATGTCTTACAGCCGGGCAGGCATGGAGCAGAATTCTCCAGGGACAGGGTCCCCCACCCCACTGCTGAAGCCCTGTGCCTGGGTCCTGTTTTTGCTGGATGGGGTCAGGGTGCAGACAGCAAGGAGCAGAGGGAGTGGGGCCTGATTCCCACTGGGGCTCCCTGTCCCCAGAGCCAGCAGTTGCAGGCCCCCAGGGCCACCTGTGCCCGGGCCATGTGGAAGGTCTTCTGTCTGAGGTTGGTGTGGAACAAAATTGCAGGCAAGCGGGGTGTAGGAAAGAGGGAGACTCGGGCCCAAGCCTGCTGCTCCGGATCTGTCCACAGGGTGGCGGTGTGGCTGGCGCCTGGCAGGCAGAGACTGGGGAGCTCAAGGCAGGCAGCAGGAGCTGAGGGCTCCCATTAGATTTGAACCTCTGACAGCAGCAATGGTTTAAAGCACCCAGGTTCCCAAGGCCACCCGGGAGCCCCATCAGCCCAGACTTTGGCCACGCCAGTCTGACTCAGCCCCACCGCACCCCCGGCACAGCTTGGGGGAGCAGCTCAGGGTGGGTCAATGGGCCATGTCTACCCTGCGGTGACTCAGGTGCATCTTCCAGTGGGGCACACCCCAGGCAGGGCTCCTGGACCTTGCCTCTGGCTCATCTGAGGTAAGAGGCCTGGCCCACTGGCCCGGTCGGACTCCTGGATTGAGACCTGTGTGGGATGAAAATGTGGCACAGATCAAAGGCCAAAGGGTGGGTCCACGTGAGCAGCTTCCCACATGTGCTTAACACCTTTCCAGACTTGTGCAGTGCACAGTCTGCACAGCTGAGCCACATGGCTCTGTGCAGCTCCTGTCACTCTTTGCCCAGGGGCCTGGGTTCCACAGCCGCGGCAGTGGGGGGCTCCCTTCGAGAGTCCCAGGTTACAGTGAAGTCACAAACCCACCTGGAATGTGACAGCCTGGGATTCAAGACAGGGATTCTCCTGTTTCTTTCCCTCCAGCACTTTGTGGGACAAACTGCCCTGAGGGAGCAACAGGGCAGAGGTGAGAGAGTTCAGGTACCTCCCGGCTGGAATAGCATCTCTGCGGGACAAAGAAGGAATCAGGAGGGGGACACCTGGGGACACTGTGTCTAGTGCTCCAGGCCGGTGGCATTGGTATCACTCCCCACAGCCTTGAGTCCACCTGGGCCCCAGAGGTGGGGCAGTACCAGGAATAGGGGGCTGTGGGATCCAGGGGTGGGTGGGAACCATCTACCCCTGCCCAGGGCCTCCGGGGACTCCTCCCCTGACACTTGTGGCTTGGGCCCTTGGTCAAGGACACACGGTCCCTGCTGGTCCTGTTGAACTCCCTGGAAGGCCAGTGTAGTTCCAGGTCTCAAGGAGGTGGCAGGTGTCCTGGCAGGGTCATGGTGACACTCCAGAGAGATGGTAGCTGTCCTTCAGGGCTGTCCTTCTGGCTGAGGGCATAGTGACTGACAGGGAAGGGCCAGCTCAAGGCTGCTGGCCCGAAACAGCAGGCAGGACCCTGGCCTCTGGCCCCACTGGAGTTTTCTGCCTCCCCCAGATGGCACAGCGTGAGGGTGGGATGGCCCTGGGAGTCCAGGGGCAGAATGGCTCTTGTGGTGGAGGGGGTGCTAACCACTGAGACTACAGAATGCCGCCTGGGTGAGTGGTAGGCCTGGCATCCCCAAGGGGCAGGCCTCAGTGATCCCTCACCAGACAGAAAGCCAGGCTTCCATCCCTGGGCAGCAGCCAGGGCAGCTGACGGTCTGGGAAAGCCAGCTGGGCCAGGGGTCAGGTGGCCCATGGCCTGAAACATGCTCTGTTGGGCCATGGCGTCCCTCAAGCCAAGCCCCGGAGGATCATCAGAGCTTTGTCACCCTATCATTAGCTCCTTTGCAAGATTGGAAACCAACGCCTGGGGAGGCACCTGGCTCAAGGTCACCCAGGGGCTGCCCCACCGATCCTTGCCCTTCAGAGACAGTCTCTTTGGCAGGAGCGGCTGCGGGGACACAGCTCTTCCAGGGTGCAGGGAGAGCCCTACTCCCTGCTGGCTGTTCTGTGTGTTCCTCTTGTCCAGCAGCCCACACCCGTCCTCCACATCCCTGTGGGGTGTGCTCTGGCCACGCCTCAGCCTCCCTACAGAGCCCTCACAGCCACCGCCCCGGGCCTAGCTCCCCTGGGAGTCTGTCCTGCCACCACAGCCAGGCCCAGGGATCTGCCCGGGGTGGCAGCTCATCTATTTTTAAGCACCAACCTATGAAAGATTCAAGACTTCTTTCTGTACAGGTGACAGGGACAGTGTCAGGAGCTGTGGCACAGCCCCCGAGGCTCAAAGATCCCCATGCACTGGACAGGGCCAGAGCTCTGAGCTCGGGCACTGCCGCCCTCCCGTCTCAGCCCAGAGGAGCCCAGAGGCTCAGGGCCCCCTCCGCCCCCCACCGTGCAGTCTTGACAGGGCCCCCCTCCTTTCTCTGGAGTGTGAAAGGCAGGCAGGCAGGTGAGGCAGGGTCCCCTCTCAGCCCTCACCCCGCCCCCTGCTTGGGGAGCACAGGCCTCATTCCTCACAGCACCTGCCAGGGGAAGCCGCGTCCCCACTTTAGAGCAGAGCCTAGAGCCAGCCTGGAGTCTGAAGCCAGATGGACCTGACTTCAAAGCTGGCACTCGCCCACCCTCCTGGGCATGCAGTGGCTTCACTGCACCTCTTGGGTACCACAGAACCGGCCCAAAAGGGACACAGGGATCCCAGGCCTGCCCTGCCTTTCCTCGCCAGTGTCCCCATGCCCAGTTTGTTCTCTCCTCCCAGCTGGGGCTCCCGTGAGCCTCCTGGGCTGTGCCAACTCAGTCTGATGGTGTCACATGGTGTCATGTGCTGCCTGGCTGGGCCCCAGCAAATGCCCAGGGGTGCCCTCCTCTGTCTTCAGGCTGGGAGGGGAGTGGGCCGGGCACTGCTGCACGGACCCCCAGCTGGGGGACAGGGGTGAGGGGGCTGCTGCAGTCTCGGTCTCAGCCCCCTCAGCCCAGTGGACACCCCAGGACCCAGGGGAACAGCCATCACCTTGCAGGTGGGAAGCACTCATCTTACAGAGAGTCTCTTCTTGGGGTCACTGCCCTCCCCAGTGCTCTCCGGGCCTCCGGAAGGTGGCACTAAGGTGATGCAGCCTCCCTGGCCGAGTTCCCAGCATCCTCCTCGCCCTCCTCTCCCCTCCCGCCCTGGCCAGCAGAAAGCTCCGTTCTTTCAACACTTCCTGAGCCAACAGTCAATGGGGGTGGGGAGAAGACCAGGGCTGGGCAGACCCTTTCCTGAGGGCTCCTGGCCTGGAACTGCCCACCTCTCCGGGGAGTGGAGGCATTGGGGTCAGCTCCCCCCACCTTCGGACGCTGGGGAGTAAACCCAGGGCTTTTCCATCCCCAGCCCTTTGTTTAATTATTATTTTGTGCAGTGCCCCCAGCACACTGGGAGGCCCAAAGGTTTGTGCCCAGCTCAGGTAATTTAATGACTTAGTGAGGCTGTCTCAAAATCTAAAAAGGGCTGGGGATGTAGTGAGGGCCCTGGGTTTAATCCCCTGTGCAGAAGGCAGGCGAGCAGGAGGTGGAGAGAGAGGGAAGGAAGGAAGGAAGGAAGGAAGGAAGGAAGGAAGGAAGGAAGGAAGGAAGGAAGGGCAAGCCAGTAGGCTATTACAGAAAGCCCTTGTGGGGGGGCTGCTGCTGGGTCTAGAGATGGGGTGCAGGAGACTGTCCTGAATCCTCAGTCCTCCTGGTAGCTCCAGCAGCTGCGGGACACAAACTTGCACCTAGCACTCTCTCCTGGGGGGCGCTGTCATCTTTCGTGGAGCTGAGACCCACTCAGACCCCAGGGCGCAGTGGAGACAGCGATCCAGCCCAGGGCCCTCACCCCCGAGGAGGCCTGCGCCCCTGCGGAGGCGGGAGAGGAGGTACAGGACACCGACCAGGCTGAGCAGCGAGCCTGCAAGGCTGTGGTGGGTTCTGCTGCGAAATGCCCACGGTCCACACAATCGGCCCGAAAGTCCCCTTTCCCTTCGCTGCTGAGCCTGCGGGAAGCCCCGCCCTCGGGGGGGCTCCACCTTCAGCGCTTGTCTGTAAGAGCGCACCTGAGGACAGAGGTCACCATCAGCTCAGCGTCACCTGAGTGCTCCCGTGACAAATCCGGAACACCCTGGAGCACGGCCTGTGCCTGGATCCAGCTCTCCAAGCGCACGACCAAGAGTACCTCCTGCTGAGTGACAAATGACTTCGCTCCTGTAGGGACCAACAACAGCGGGTGCGCGATCGCCTGACAGCCACCGCTGGCCGAGCACCAAGAGCGCGGGAAGGGGATGATCTGTCGCCCCAGGACCTCCCAGTCCCACAGCCCCTAACCTCCCCAGCGCGGGCACTGAAGGCGGGCCCAGGCGCCTGCCAGGTAACCCGTGGCCACGGGGAGAGGCCCAAGGGTCCCTTTGTGCGGCAACCCGACAGTCACGTCCTTGGGCCGCCCGCTCGGCTCCGAGCCGGGCAGGAGTGGAGGAGACACCGGCCGGCGAGAGGAGGGCGCGGCCCCGAGCAGGGAGCGGGTGGGGCGTGGCCCAGGGGGCGTGGCCCCAGCGTGGGCGTGGCCCACATTGGGCGTGGCCTTCCTCCCCTCCTTAAGCGCGGGCGCGGACGCGGTCGGCCGTCGGGCGCGGCCATGGAGCTGTGGCCCTGGCCGAGCGCCGTGCTGCTGCTGCTCGCGCTGGCCGTGCCCCTGTCCCGCACGGCGCGCTTCTACGCCAAGCTCTGCCTCTTCTGCGTGCTGTGCATAGGCTTCTCGGTTGTGGCCTTGGGGGTCTGCGTGCTGCGCCACGGCGGCCGCACCGTGGAGAACATGAGGTGAGCGCTTCCGCTTCCTGTGCGGCGCCGGCGGGGCGTCACAATGTCCCCCGTCCGCCTGCCCGCCCGGCCCGGCCGGTTCCCCGCGACGGAAAAGCTGAGCCGCCGCGCGCGGGCGCGGGGTGTGGTGCGCTCCCGCCCCCTGCAGGTGACAGTGCGCCGGAGCCCAGATGCGGCACAGATGCCTCGACCTCCCCTCCCTCCTGGGGCCCCGAGAGAGGCGCTCTCTGCTGGGGACTGACGGAGGAGCAGCCGCCAGACCCTTGGCCCCCGTCCCTACCCCGTCGCCACCCCACCCCGGGACGGCCGGCAGCTCCTTTCTGTCCAACTTGGACGCCTCGCCGATGGCTCTCGCAGTAGGGGACACTGTGGTCGCTGAGGCCTTCTCCGTGTCAGAGGGCAGGGGGAGAGGATTCCCTGACGTTCCACCATGTCTGCCTTTGCCAGCCGCGAGGTATTTCATTCATGACTCCCAGGCTGTCTTAGGGTGTGAGTTCCCAGGAGCTCGAGGAGCCCAGGAACAAGGAGAGGTAGCGGAGGGTTCAGGCCAGAGTCCCAGGGGGCTGACCCCAGGGACGGCCAGCTGGAGACCCTTCTGAGTGGGAGTGGGGGTTCAGGCCCTCTGTGAAGGCGCGCTGGAGTCTCCAGAGCCTGGCCTGGCACTGAATGGGAACCCCTCTCCTGCAAGTGCGGGAGGAAGGGGCTGGAGGAGCCGGAGGAGGGGTGCAGGGCCCTGTGATCAGAGCCCCAGCAGGTGTGCTCTGTGGACAGGGAGGGTGGGCAGGCAAGGGCCAGCAGGGGTGTGGGGTGCAGTCAGGGTCTGGGACTGGACTTGGGAGATGAGCCGGTCTTCCAGGGCTGCTGCCCAGTCCTCATCCAGGCCACCGGCTCGCTTTCAGAGGGGCAGCTGACCCTTCTGTCCCACCCTCCTGCATCTCCAGCATTGAAGGCCAGCAGCTGTGGGGGTCCCTGAGGGCTGGAGGATGGCAAAGGCCTGCCCCACTGGGCCTTCCTCTGTGACCCCCAGCAGGGTTGGGAGTGGAACATGCAGGATCAGTGGGTTTTCTGGACACAGCCTCCAGCTGTGGGCTGCAGAAAGGGGATCAGAGATCAGAGGGTGAGGGGGACAAAGTATCCTTAGACCTTAGGCCAGGTTGGGGACACCCAGGAGACAGGAGGCGGGGTCTTGGGAGAAGAGGGCGCTTAGTGGATGAACCCCATTTCGGGCCCTCATGGGCCAGGCTGGGCCAACATGTCCTCTTGTCCCACAGCACCTTGCAGCCGTGTTCCGTCTCACAGATGAAGAGACTGAGGGTCAGAGGCTCAGTTCGGACGCAAGGCTTGGGGTGCAAGGAGTGGAGGGAGTGCCCAAGGTCCTGGAGCAGGACATGAGAAGGTCACAGCCAGAGCAGGGAGCCTTTGAGCGGGATTTAGAGGACATCTTTTCATTTTCCCTCTGCCCAGCCTGGAACTAGGGGCTGTGGGCGTGGCCCCACTCTGGGCCCTGGCCAGCTTCCCTTCCCACAGGGTTCTGAGCAGGTGCTCAAGGAAGCCTCTTCACTTGGGCTGGAGCTCTCGAGGGGGACAAGGTGGGAACAGAAGGGCCAAATAGACCCTGTTTGAGTCCCTGGGTGCAGACTGGGTGGGGTAACATGAGGGGAATGCCCACATTTCTCCCGTTTGATGGGGAATGGAAAGCCCAGAGAACTTGAGCACATTGGAACTGGGCTAAGCACACGGTCTGGAACCCCAGTAGCAGTGGTGCAGCCAGCAGTTTGCATTTGGTACCAAAGGAGAACAGAGCTGGGGTCTGCCCGGGAGCTCCTCCGTTCTCAGGGCAAAAGAGAAGGGGCCTTTCCCATGGAAGGTGCCCAGGGAAACCTCTGCCTCTGCTTACATCCACATGACCAGGACACCATGGCCACAGACATGGCCACAGCCATACACACCAGGAGACCTGCCCAGTACCCATCAGGGTTTGATCTGGAAGGCTTCAGCCTCCAGGCCAGAATTGCTGGCTACGTGCCTGGGTCTGTGACAGGTGCAGGGGGTGGCGACACTTTGCATTTGGGCCTGTTCACCTTGCCCTGAACATCTACCTGGAGCTCTGGGTCCAGATGAAAATGTATGAGCCAACTTTCTGGTGCTGAGGACGCAGCACCCCTCACCCACACCCACACCCAGGAGGAGAGAGGTCTTTGCCTCACAGTTTGAGGGCCTCGGTCCATGGTCGCGGCTCCAAGGCAGGGCTGTCACGGTGGAAGGGCGTGGTGGAGAGCTGGGCTGCTTCTTTTAGGGGGCTGAGTGTACCAGTGGCCACAGATCATCCAGGTCACATTCCATCGACCTCCTCCAGATGGGCTCTGCATCCCAGGGTCACTGGATTGACCCATGGTGAGGACAGTGCCCCATGACCAGTCACCTTTTAGGGTCTCTACTCAGTCAGGGTGACGTGTTTTGCTGGGGTGCACTGGGTGGCACAGTCCCCTGGGTAATCCCCAAGAGTCCTTCCCCAGCCCTCATTTGCTGGCTGCCCCTCCAGCCCCGCTCCTCACCCCTGGCTCCTCTAAGGATCCCTGTGTGGCTCAGGCTGGCAACACTGTCCCAACCCCAGGCTCCTGTCCCTGTCGGTGCCCTACTCCCTTGACACATCACAAATAACCCCGCTTTGCCAGGTGGCCCTGCTGCGGTCTGCTATCTGAGCCCCAGCCATGGATGACACCCCAGATGTGCCTGCCCATCTCCTCCTGGGCCGAGACCCTTTGGGGAAGTTTCCTTTCAAAGATCTGCCCAGTGCCCCACCAGAGACACCCAATCCAAGACCAGGGGCCAAGAGCAAGGGTCAGCCAGTGGCGTTTCCCATCGACAGCCAGGCCAGTGGCCGGGGCCTGGCCTTGAACTGGCTCCCAGCTACCTGGAACAGGTGCTGCAGGTGGAGCTGGGCAGGTCAGGGGCCTTTTGGCCTGAGGTACCATGGGTCCTTCCCTGCTAGTGCCGTCACAGCCATGTAGATGGAGGTCCCTCGGTGCCCAGGCCACTGAACATCCCAGCTTCAGGGATCAAAGCACTTTCCCCTCTGCCAGGTGGTGACAGATACTTTGGGAGAGCAGGTAGATTGCCCCAGGTCACAGCTGGGAAGAAGGAAGCAGGCCCAGTGGGGACCTGGTCTGTACCTGGCAGCTGCAGCAGTGAAGCACAGTGCAGTCAACCGCCCCTGGCTGCTTGAGCCCAGGCAGCCTGAGGAGGTGGGGAGCCTGGGGCTCAGGCATGGTGACGTCCACCCCAGAATCAGGGCCCTGGCTTATCTTGGGGGAAAGGACAGGGTAGTGCTGTCTTTCTGCCAGCTCAGAAAGAGGTATCTGGACGGAGGAGGTCGGGTGTCCTGGCCACATTTGCAGGAAACAGGGAGGCCCAGATGGAGCCAACTGTTGCTCCACTGTCCCTAGGTTATCATCCCTGCAGGAAGCTGCCTGCCTACCTGCCTCCAGTAGGAGGACCGAAAGCCCTGTGGGAGCCTGGCCAGGAGGAGGGGCCCGCTCGCCCTGCCATTGCATGGTTGCCTGGGGGTCCCTCTGCCTACACAAGCCGGGTGTCCGCTGGCTCTGGAGCCAGGCAGAGCTTAGCCATGACCTCCCACACCCCAGCCTGCAAGGTCAGTTTTATGTTGTGACTCTTACTACAGTAAAGCACGAAGTGTAAGGCTGGGGATTTAGCACAGTGGCATGAGCGTCTGACTGACAAGCATGTGGTCATGAGTTCGATCCCTGGTACCAAAACAAACAAACAAACAAACAAACAAACTATAAAGTGTGACCGGGGCGTGCAGCTCACTGGCAGAGTGCTTGCCTAGCATGCATGGGGTCCTGAGTTTCAGCCCCAGAACTGCAGGAAAAAGAGAAGAAAATGGGACAGGAACATGCCACTCTCAGAGGGCACCAAGGACCTTCCTGCATCTGGTCTAAGCCTCTCCCACGCAGCTACATGGAGATTCAAATGAATTTGAAGTTGGGATTACAGCTTGGGGGTCCTTACCCATAATGCTTGGAACTAGAAGTATTTTGGGTTTCAGACATTTCTGCATTGGATTCTTGCTGTATATGATGAGGTAGTGCGGGACCAGGATCCAAGTCTAAACACAGAATTCATTTAGGTTTCATAGTACACCTTATGCACAGCCAGAGGGAACTGTATATGATGTTTGTGTGTCTGTGTTCACTGTGATCCCTTACACGAGATTAGCATTTGACTACCTGGGGCACAGCATCCAAAAATTTGAGGTTTTAAGTTGGGCATAGTGGTGCACGTCTGTAATCCCAACACTTGTGAGGCTGAGGCAGGAGGATCGCTGGGAGTTCAAGACCAGCCTGGGCTCAAAGTGAGCTCAAGGCCAGCTTGAACTGCACAATGAGAACTTGCCTCTAAAAAAATAAATAAAAATAAATAAATAAATAAATAAATAAATAGAGGTTTTACTTTTTTGTTTTTTTCTGGCTGGATCAAACCCAGCGCATCACATGCTAGATAGGCACACCACCATCTTACACCCGGCTGCGGTTTGGATTTTGGGTTTAAGATTAGGGTGGCTGGCCCGTGTAAATCATATGAATTCTGAGCCGGGAACGAAGCTGAACTGTAGAACATTCACCCAGCCTGCAGGAGGTTCCATCCCCAGCACCAGAAACAGCAGTATATGGTGCAAATATCCCCTGCACAGCTGAGCAGAGCTTGGTTGGGGTTCCCTTTGCCTATCTGTCCATGTCACATGTGGCCAGTCACCTCCGTCCTTTGCTGCCTCCTTTGCTGTTTCTGGTAGTGCTCCCAGGGCACTGGGACAGTTTCTCCAGACTGAGTGAGGCCAGCCTGCCTTCCAGACATGTCCCCACCTGCCAGTGCTTGCCATTTCCCAACGCAGGTGACACCTGCTATCCGTTTCCCAACGCAGGTGACACTTGCTATCGCTGTTGCTATCTGTGCCAGTAGCCCCATAGAGGGCTGTTCTGGTTTCAATTTGCATTTCTTTGATGGCGAGTGAGTCCCTGGACATCTGTGAATTGCCTGCTCTGTCCTCTCCTGTCCTCAAGGTGATGCTAGCAACTGTTGTACCGTCAGGAAATGGGGTGCACGATATGAAGCAGCCAGCCTGTCCCCCAAGTATTCAGGAGCTGCCCTCATGCCTGCGCACTGGGGAGGCAGTGTAGACTGCTTCCCCACAGTGACAGTTGCCCTTGCCGTTGGGGCCTGGGACAGGCACAGTTGGTGAGAAGCCTGGTGTCCAGGTGCAGAAAGACCAGGCCTGTAGGACTTCTCCTGGTGAGGCCCCAGAGTCGTCGTGTCCATGGAGACAGGAAGTGGGGTGTGGGGGTGCCAGGACCGGGCAGTCTGTTATCGGAGACAGAGTGGAACCACAGGAGGAAGAAAGTTCCGGAGAGGAGGGTGGTGACAGCCGCCTGACACTAATGTGGTTAATTTGAAGTCGAGCCATGCCCTTAAAGATGGTTTGCATGGCGAATTTTATGGTATGCATATTTCACCAAAATTAAAGTCTTTGTCAGTACAAAGGACCCAGCTGTGTCCCTGCTCTGCAGAGAGTGGGGCCTGCAGGACGTATCTGACCAGCTGGGCAGGTATCCCCTGGCCCTGCTGTCCTGGGGGCTCAGGGCCCCAGGCCACTGTCTCCCCAGGGGCCTACCCCTCCTGGCACAGCTGTGTGGAGCTCCAGAGCACCACGGGGCACCAGGCCACTCCTCCCACACCCCATGCCAGCCACTGCCCGGGCCAGTGTCTCTGGAGCCCACGGGTCAGGGGCCCAGCCAGCTCTCTGGGTGTCGCATGCTCTTTCACTAGCACTAGCAGGAGCCAGGCCACCCTGTCTGTTCCCAGCTGGGGTGGCGGGAGCAGGGCAGTCCTGTGGGAGGACCACGTTGATCTCAGGCCCACTTCCGGCCCTGCCTACACAGCATCATCAGCTGGTTTGTTCGGTCCTTCAAGTACGCGTTCGGCCTTCGCTTCAAGGTCCAGGGCCGGCAGAAGCTGGAGGTGGACGGTCCCTGTGTCATCATCTCCAACCACCAGAGCATCCTAGACATGATGGGTATGCTCAGCGTGCAGGGCCAAGAGCCCTCAGCCGTCTCCCGGCTGGGTAGCGGGAGCCCCGGGCTGTACGGGGTGGGAGCTGCGCCCACACCTGGGGGGGAGCCGAGGGCTCCCGGGGGAGGGGCTCTGCTTCCGTGGGCGCTGCCACAGGCTCTAACGCTGGCCTGTCTCTCCTTTCTGTGTATCTCTGTCTCCCTCCCACCCCTGTCCCCTCTGCTGTCCCCACCAGGCCTCATGGAAATCCTTCCCAGGCGCTGCGTGCAGGTGGCCAAGCGGGAGCTGCTGTCCCTGGGCCCCGTGGCCCTCATCATGTACCTGGGAGGCGTCTTCTTCATCAACCGCCGGCGCTCCGGCAGCGCAGTGTCCGTGATGGCCAGCCTGGGCGAGCGCATGATTGAGGAGAACGTGAGTGCGTGGCGTTGTGGTGGGGAGGCTGGGGGGCAGGGAGCCTGCAGGGAATGGGGTCCCCTAACTCCGGCCTCCCTCCTCTGTAGCTCAAAGTGTGGATCTACCCCGAGGGCACACGGAACGACAGCAGGGACCTGCTGCCCTTTAAGAAGGGCGCCTTCTACTTGGCCATCCAGGCCCAGGTAGGGAGGGCACCCTGGGTGGGCAGGGGTGGATGGAGTCTGGATAGCAGGGGCTGGGGGCTGGAGGTAATGTCCAGCCAGGCTGGTGTACGGGGATGTGCCTGACAGGAGGGAACAGGGCCTCCCTGCCCCTTGAGCACCTGGACCCTGGCCTGCCCTGGACCTCCTTTGTGGGTCAGGCCCAGGGTGGCACCCAAGCTCGGTCCAGCATCCTGTGCTGGCTGGCCAGGGTGGAAGATGGTACAGAGGAGGTGCCCAGCTGCCTGCTGAGCCCCGGGGGACTGCCTATGCCCAGGGAGCGCCCCTCGCATGCCAGGCCTGGAGGACTGGGCTGAAGCAGTAGGTCCAGCACGGGACCCTGTGGAGTGGTGCAGGCGTGGGCAGGGAGCCGTGCGTGCTACCTCTGACGCAGGGCTTCTGGGGCTGTGGTCTCAGCTGCGCTGGGCGAGCGCAGGATTGAGGAGAATGTGAGTGCGTGGCAGGGCGGTGGGGAGGTTACTGTCACGGTGGGGTGGGCACCTTCTGTGCTCAGGTTGCCCAGAAGCGTTGGGACGTCCACCATGGCGAGGTGTGCCAGTAGCTGGAAGCCAGTGCCCCCACCCCCACCCCGTGCCAGTCCTGGGCAAAGTGAGCCCGGCCTGGCCAGTACCCCTCCCCTGCCTAGGTCTCTCCTGGAGTGCAGTGGCAGTAGGTGGGGCCCCAACGGCAGGTCCCAGAGGGGAGACAAAGGGTATGCTGGGGACATTGGCAGCCAGGATGCTACCACTTCCTGCCGTTCCTCTCCAGATGGCTGAGCTGCAGTCCCCTGCGGGTGCCCCAAGGCTCCCCTGACTCCCTGCAGTTAATGATTACCCTAGATGCCACTTGTCACTGCAGGATTTGACCCTCGTGCCTTCCAGGAGCACCAGAGCCACACCCCTGCCCTGGCCCCTGGGGGAGGGTGGGTGGGCAGGGCAGTGGCCCCTCTGGCCTAGCTGAGTGGCTTCGTCACAGGCAGTGTTATGGCCCAGTGCTGAGGACAGGTACGGGTGCCAGCCCCAGAGGGTCTCCTAGAGGGGGTGACATGAAATGCTGGGTTGTCCAGGGCATGTGTTGGCCCAGACTGAGGGTCTGTTCTGAGGACACCTGGCACCATCCCAGGCAGTGACGAGGTGGTCTGGCCCTCACCTGGGCGCCCGTGTGCCTACCCGCAGGTACCCATCATCCCCGTGGTGTACTCCTCCTTCTCCAACTTCTACAACCTCCAGACTAAGCTCTTTACCTCAGGTGAGCCTGGCGGGGACCACGGGGGTGACTGTGGGGCCCCAGAAGCACTGTGTCTGAGTGGACACTGGTCCACTGAGTGTGAGGACCAGTGCCGCACCATCTCACTGCCCTGCTGGCCCTGCGCAGTGGTGGCAGTAGCCTTTTCCAGGTGAGGACACTGAGCCTGTCACAGGCACACAGGTGGCCCAAGCCTGACTCCCTCATGGGCACCCAGGACCCCAACACCACTGGCCACAAAGCATGTGGCCCATGCCCTGCCCTGGCTGGGTGCTTCAGCCAGCACAAGGTCCTGTGCCCAGATGGGAAGCAAGGGTCAAAGGTCAAAGAGGCAGTGGGGAGGAGCCAGACCACAGGGAGGAGAGAGCTGGGCTCTGTCAGGTCACCACTGCGTCTGTGACAGACAAGGCCAGCTGGGGCCAGGGTGGCCGGGTGAAGGAGAGCCGGGGCATCAGCTGAGGGACCTCCCGACTCAGTGATGCTGCTTCATCTCCTAGGAACAGTCAAGGTGCAAGTGCTGGATGCTGTCCCCACCTGCGGCCTCACTGTGGCTGATGTCCCCAAGCTCATGGAGTCCTGCTACCAAGCCATGAGGGCCACCTTTTGGGAGATATCCACACAGCCCCAGGAGAATGGGGTGGCCAAGGGGCCCACAGTACAGCCAGCCCAGTAGCCAGCTACAGTGGGGATGAGGGGGTGGCATGAAGCTACAGGTGGACAGAGGGGACCCCCAGACTGCTGAATACCACTGTATTGGCTCCTGGCTCCAGGCTCTCATTCTGGCCTCAAAGCTGGAAGCGCCAGATTGATGTCCCCAATGTCCCCTCTGGAGTCCGATGGAGGCAGAGACCCCACCCTCACACCTGTGCCTCCAGGATTGAGGGGACTGAGCCACCAGGCCCTGGGGCAGCCCAGGAGTGGCTGCAGTGGTCGCCCCAGGCTCTCAGGGCCTCCAGGTCCAGGCCACAGCCTGTACCAGGTTTGCAGGGAGCTGGGCGTGTGAGGCCGGGATTCCTGGTCTGCCACGCCACCAGCCTCGCGGACAGTTGGCCACACCCGTGCTGCACACGGTTCATTTTTATAAACGAACTCTTGGAAGGTCCTGGTGTGATGTGGTCGCTCGAGAGGGTGGGCAGGGCCTGCCCAAGCCTCGATCCAGGGACACAGGGCGATGGGGGTGGTAAAGCCCTCTGCCCAGGCCAGACTGCTCTCAGGGCCAGCGCCCTCCCCAGGGCCCAGTCCATTCACCAGACTGAGCCTCAAGTCTCGAGTTTATTCAGATGGGGACAGGCCTGCCCCACCTCAGGTAGCTGCCTAGCATGCCTCGCATCCCAGCTGAGGCAGGGAGCCCTTGTACCTTCCCCCAGGCCTTGGAGAGCCTAGTGGCGGCCCACTAGGAGCCTGGAAGACACCGGGAGCCCCGGAGGGACGGAGACAGAAGCGGCATGTGCCCTGGCAAGAGGTATGCAGGGCTGTGGGCTCAGTCAGCCCTGGCCATCACAGCTCCTTGCGGAGCCTGGAGGTGAACAGGAGGCTGGGTCACCTGGCCTGTGGCCACTCCCAGGCCCCACCCTCGCGCCTCCTCAGGGAGCCAGGGCCTCTGAGGGCGGGGAGGTGACGCGGGCACTCACAGGACCCCAGCTGCTCCTCCAGGAAAGAGATCTGCTCGCTCAGCGAGTCGATGCGATCCAGCTGCTGCAAAGAGTGGGCCAGGAGGCTGCCGGGGTCCTGTGGGCCGTGCTCTGGGGCCCGCGAGGCCAGGCCATGCAGGGGGGCCAGCACCAGCTGCAGCTTCTGTGGGATGTGGACGCTGGGGTAAGCCAGGGCCCCAGCTCTCTGTTCCGAGAACCAGCTGGCTATAGCGTCTGATCGCCACCAGGGGGCACTGTTGCACCACAAGCACCCAACCCAGGTACGACCATCAGGCCTGACAGCCTGGGTGCACCCTACCCAAGCTTCAAGGTCCCAGGGCTGAGGCTTTGTGGCAAGGCCATGTGGCCCATGGGGTGGCTTGGCCTGCGCTCCACTCCACATGAGCCTGGAGAGCCTCCACCAAAGCCGTGCCTGGTGCGACGCCCTGGCCAGGTTCCCCGCCAAGCCCGCCAGGCACCCACAGCTGTCCTCCCTGCCTCACCTGCTCCAGCGCCTCGACCCGAGTCTGCAGCTTCTGCACTTCTGCCCTCGCCATGGGGTCCACTCCTGGGGCAGAGCCAGTGCTGGTCAGGGAGCCCCACCCCACGCAGCTCATCTCAGCCACTGTTCCAGCTGCGGACACAGCTGAGATGCAGGGCTGAGACCCTGCCATCTGCTTGGCATGTGTGGCATGTGGGCCTGGACCAGCCTGCCCTGCCCGCCCCTCAGCGCCAGGGTCCCAGGTCCTGCCACGCCAGTGGGGTCCTTGCCGAGGTCCAACGCGTCTTGGTGCTGGGCTGCCGACGGCGCATTATTACTCACGGTACGAGTTTGAAGTGTCACAGCGCGTACCAAAAGTAATAATGCCCCGTCACCAGCAGAGAGACGGGTCTCCTGGATGCCAGGTCGGCAGGGAAGGCAGCTACTTTCCACTTGCTTGGCTGAGAGAGGCCTCAGCTGCCCTCCCAGACAGGAGCCACCCAACCACCTGGGTCACTGCCCTCCAAGCCCCCTCCCCCCATGTCGCAGCACAGGGCACTGCCTCACCCGCTTACCGCCCAGGGCAGACAGCATCAGGGGTGGGGAGGCTGGGTGTACCTGTCATGGCATTGGGGGCCACCCTGGGGGGCCCTGTTGTGGGCAGGCAGCGCATCCCATCTGCAGATGGGCTGTGCCCCTCCCAGCACTGGCACCAGTAACTCCCGGCAGTGTTGACACAGCCCTGGGGACAGCCTGCCTCTCCGGAGCTACATTCATCCACATCTGTGGGAAGGGGGTGTCAGGCGCAGACCGTGCAAAGGGCCCCCCGCAGGGTACTGACCCACACTGGCCCAGGGGCAGTGGGACCTCCAGAGGGGCCCAGGACCAGCCCAAGGCCCAGGAGGGCAGGGCCATCCTCACCTGTGTGGCAGGTGTCACCCTGCCATCCTGCAGGGCAGTGGCAGCGACCAGGCCAGACACAGCTCCCTCCGTTCCCGCATGGCGGCTGGCACACGGCTGCGGGGGAGGGGGTGTCACTGCTCAGCAGCAGGGGGAGGGGCCCTGCTGCAGTGGGTGCTGGGCTTCCTAGTGCCAGGGTATGCCACAGTGCCACGGACCTACCCCTCACCTGTTGCACAGGCCCCAGGGAGGCCTCCAGTCCTCTTCCAGCCGGGGCAGCAGGCAAAGCGAGGCCTGGCAGGGCCCAGCCCAGGGCCATGGCGGTAGGTGGTCCGGTAGATGGTTCTGCAGGGGCAAGGGTGGCTCAGAGGGGCCTGGCACACAGGGTGGCGTGAGGTGGGCCTCAGATGCCACACTGAGCGCCCCTGTGTGTCCAGCCTGCCACTTCAGGGCACCTGGATAGTTCCCCTGGGGATGTCCCCAGGCCCTGCCCCCAAGGACACAGCACAGCCCACGACACAGCCTTTCGCCAGGCGCCCTGGTGCTGAGTGCAACGCAAGGGAAGAGCAAGGACAGCACCACGCCATGCCTGGCCCTTCCTTCCTGTCCTGAGCTCTGGGCAGCTGGTGCTGGAGCTGCTCTTAAGCCACTGCAGTCTAACTGTGGGGTCCAGGCCTCTCCCCTGAGTGCAGAGCTACAAATCTGAACTTTTATTCACTTACTTATTTGCACTGCTTTTGAAGACTTGCCTTCACACAGGCTTGGCAAATGCTCTCCCCCTGGGCCACAGCCCCAGTCTTAACTTTTCTGTTTTTCAACTTGTTAAATTTAGCAACAAAGTCTTGCTAAGTGGCTCAGGTAGCCTTGACTTTGCAATCTCCTGCCTCAGCCTCCCAGTAGCTGGGGTAACTGCTTGCACCACTGAGCCTGGCAAACCTGGGCTTCTACCCCACCCCTCCTGCCCCTTCTGGAGCCTTCCCAGGTGTTTCTGGGTGCAGAGAAGAGGCTGAACTCCCCTGCTCAGGAGTAAGGGCCCCAGGGGTTGGGGGAGAGCGGTGCATGCTGGAGCCCCAGGACAGGACGGGATGACAGGTAGGTTTCTAGGGGGAGACCCTGGAGCCTAGCACAATGCCCAGCAAGGGGGATATGAGCACCTCAGAAGTGGGGGACGCGGGCAGAGTGGAAGCCCTCTGACCCTTTAGGGCCCCATCCTCTGACAGTTAATGCTGGGTGACGACCTAACAGGTCAGTCACCCTGGACACCTAGGGTTGGGGACCCAGGAAGGGGCTGCCGTGGTTGGCCTGGGGCACTCACCGGTAGGTGCTGCAGGCCCGGTGCCCGTCGCAGGTGGTGAGGAAGGGCTGGTACACACGCTGCACAAAGGACTCAGCGACGGGGCCCGGGGCAGCCCCAGCAAGCATGCACACCCTGCGGCTGGGGGCAGGGCGGGTCAGCAGGAGCAGAGCAGGGACCCGCCCAGCCTGGGACATGGGGATATAAGGGACAGGGCCCCCTCTGGACTGGGGCTGCCTTGGCTTACCTGGGCCGGTAGGTGTGCCCAGTGCCACCTGCTGCCAACACCAAGAGCCACAGCAGCAGCTCCAGGGAGCCCCACATGACCCGCATCTCCAAGATGGGCGGCCTTCTCCCCTGGGGGGCCCGGAGCACAGCACACCTGCTTCAGTCTCTTGCAGCCCCCGCCCCCCACAGAACCCAGGCTTCCCACTGCCTGTTCAGCCCTTAGCCAGGGGTCTTCCACAGGGCAGCAGGGGCCCTACCCACTGGGCTGTCTGCAGGGCTGAGGGTAACCCAGGTCATGAGAGGGCATGGCCATCTCACCCCGACCTCAGGCTGCAAACAGAGTGGCCACCTTGGACACAGCCTGGCTGGGGTCCTGCCACCCCATCTTGGCCCTCCTGGGTTTAGGTTTCTCCTCTGCCAAATGCCAACCCAGCGCCCAAGTGCACTGCGGGAACTGTGAGATGGGCAGGAGCTGGTATGGGGTGCGAGTCTTCTGAGGCCACTTCAGGGGTCCTCCCAGATGGAGTGTATGTGCGGACAGCCTGGGAGGCCTCCAACCACAGTTGGGTACAGGGGAGCAGCAGGCCCCCGACATGCCACATCTAGCCCAGAAAGGCCCATGAATCTGCTGAAGGACCGGCGTGCAGAGGGGACCAGGGAGTGGGTCCCCCAAGGCAGGTGGGTAAGGCCACCCCTTCCTGCGTTGGGTTCCGCAGCCGCTAGCGCCTCTGAGGCGCTCCCGCAGCTCTGTCAGTCAAGCTCATAGATGCGCATGTCCTGGGCGCTTACAGAACACTGGCTGCTGGCCAGACCCCCGGGAAGCCGGCGCCTGCTTCCCACGGCCCCTCAGCTGGGCGGGCCTCTCACAGTCCCCGGTGGACAGACAGTGTGTGGGGTCCCCTGCATCCTCCAAGGGCAGGGTGCAGAGGTTTCTGTGCAGGGGTGTGTCCTGCTGAACTTGGGACCGGGAGAAAGGAGGAGGGCAGTGGGAGCCAGGGTGGGCAGGGTGTGCAGCCTGGGGAACCTGTGTCCCTAAATGCCAAGGCCCGTCACCCTCGTCCCCAAGCACCTCTCGAGGGTGCTAGGCACAGTCTAGAAAGGGAGGTATGTTAAGAGACTCGATTTTTGAAAGTCATGCTTTGCCCAAGGCCGGAGGAAACCCCGCAGCTGAGGGCTCAGAACCTCCTTGCGCTCTTGCTGATAAGCAACCGCGGCCCACCGCCTCCCCTCCCACCTGCCGGCCCGCAGCCAGCCGAACAGCGGGGTGCAGAGGGAGGCCCGAGCCCCGAGGGGCGTCTGGGTGTCGGTAACCTCAGGGCGCAGGGGCGGCGGGTGGACGAGCAGACGACGCAGGGGGCGCTCCCGTCCCCGCCGCCCCGCCGGCCGCGACCCGCGAGGGGGTGGGTGAAGTGCCGGCCCCCCAGGACGGCCGGCGGCAGCACCGCGGGGCGCAGGCCTGGGCTCCGCGGGGGGCGCGGGCCTGGGTCCAGCGCGGGAGGCGGTGCCCAGTAGGGGGCGCCAGTGCGCGGGGCCTCCGGGCCCATTCCGGAGCGGCCGGGATGGGCAAGGGGTCCTCGCGCTCACCTCCGGGTTCCCGCGGTCGCGCGGCGGCATCGAGCGGGTGGCCGCCCTCAGCTCCTCGCCCGCGGCCCCGGCCTCCCGGCCACGCGCGAGCGCCCCGCGCCCCCCGGGTCCCGCCGCCTCCGCACTCACCGCGCGATCCAGGCGCGCACGCGCCGCCGCGCCGCCGCGCCATGGGGCCCCGAGCCCGCCCCGCCCCGCCCCGCCCCGCCCCGCCCTGCCCCGGACACGCCCCCGACCACGCCCCGCTAGTGGCCGCGCCGCAGCCCCGCCCCCACCCCGTGAGCTCGCGGACCTCCTCTCCCCATTGCGCGGATGGGGATACCGAGGCCAGCGCAGGCAGCGGTCCCCTCTGTCACGTTGCCAGGCAGTGAGCCAGCCTCGGAGGGGCCCTGCAGACCTGTGGCACCGAGCAGGGCCCCAGAAGGTACCGGGGTGACCCCAAGCCGCCTTCCTCACCATAATCAGCTAGGTGGGGGCGGCCCTCACTCAGGCAGCCAGGGCCACTCTGAGCGTTCCTCCCTGGGGACAGGCCCCTTCCCCGGCCACTGCCAGGGCTTGGGCTGTTGCCTCTCTTCTGGGCTCCTTTCTGATTTTATGACCTGGGCCAGACAAGGCGCACAGGCACTCAGGCCTGTCACACAGCACACAGCAAGGTCAGGCCCCCAGGTGTGTGGGCTCTGGTCGCACGCATCGGTGGTTACAGGCTCGCAAGCAGCACAGGTCAGCCGGCTTCCAGTTGCTAGGGACTCACCTAGTGTGGGGGAGCAGTCATCCCCTGGACCCCCGTGGCAGCTGCTCCTCCAGGCACAAGGGGCCGCCCATGGTTCGCGGGCCCTGCGGGCTGAGAGTCAGAGCCGGGCAGAGCCTGGGTCACCCTGGGGTTTGAGGCCAGGAAGGGCTGGGGTCAGACCCCTGCTGCCCTGCCACCCTGTCTATCCTGGGATGAGCTGGCCTCTTGCACTGGCCCTGGGGTGCACTGCAGCCCTCCTCTGGAAATGGGGTGTTGCCCTGGTCTCCTGAGCAGGAGCAGGGAGGAGAGGCTGTGGAGCTGGGCTGCGTGCCGCTGTAAGTCCAGGGTGGCTGTGCAGGGTCTGCAGGTGAGAGGGCAGCGAGGGGTGCCAGGCTTTGCTGTGGGGTCTCCTGACTGCAGGGGTGGAAGGAAGGAGGGGCCCTCTCCAGGAGACCTCTCCCCCTCTCCATTCAGCGCTACTACCCTGGACCAGGGGACCCTAAGGCCCCCAGCAGATGGGTCCGAGGGTGGCGGGATTGCTGGGTCAGAATGGGGTTCCTAGGTCTCTGGAACCCTAGACCCCGGCAGAACAGCTCCTGGCCAGTCCTGGGCAGGGAAGGGTGGAGTGGGGCTCAGGGCTGTCAGCCCCTGCCTCTTGTTGCCTCTGGAGCTGTCCTCCTGTAGCTTGTCCCCTCTCCTGCCTGCCAGGGGATGATGGGGAGGCCGCCCACACTGGTCCTCTCTGCCCAAACCTGAGTATGGCCTCACCTGCCCTCCCCCCTGAAGAGTGGCCCAGAAGGGAAAGGGTGGGCAAGGGGTCTGGGTGGCCCCACAGGGGATTTGGAAGCCTTGAGATCGAGATTCGGATGACAGGAGGCTTCCCCAGGGGCCATGTGGCCCCTCACTGAGCTGATCCTGAGCCAGCCCAGCAGGAGGTGGGGATGCCTCTCCACCCATCTGGGCTAGAGATGGGGCCTTGGGGTTCCTTCTCTGGGGCTTATCCTCCACCAATACCTATTCCAGTCCCGTGGGAGTCTTGGTCACACCAGGGGATAGGGAGGAGACCCCAGTCCTGGGCGTGCCAGGTCGCAGCAGAAGAGGAGGTAAGGGTCAGGTTAGACCTGCAAGGCTGAGCTTTGCTGCTGGGTTCCTCTGGGAAAGGGAGGGGGCCAGCAGGTGGGCAGCCTGGGTGAGAGGTGGGTCTGTGCCAGGCTACCTGCTAGAGGTCCATGGCCCATGGCTTATTCCTCAGAGTAGCAGGGGCTAGCCTGGAGGAAGACAGGCCCATCTGGAGCTGGACGGGCTTGAGTCCCTCAGACTGGTGCCCAGCCAATCCTCAGGAGTCCAGGGGACGCTCAGGAACACCTGCGCCCACTCCCCACCCCTGCAGGGCTGCTCTGCATACCTGTTATTGTGTGAGCTTGGCCCGGGCCACCACTGCCACCTCCTTGGGCCAGGCATGGACCCTGCCCCTTGCAGGAGTGTTGGGCCCGCTGGCCACCCTGGGGTACCTCCTGAGGCCGGCCGGCCTGTTCTGTCCCCTGCAACCTCCATCTGGCCTTCGGGGCAGCGGCTGGGGCATGGAGGCACCTCCCGGGCGAGGAAGGGCGGCTTTTTATGCGCTCTCCCGTGTAAATCGGGATTGGGATGGGCCCTTCCCTGCCGGACTTCCTGTGTGTGTTCTCTGCTGATAACGGGATCTGTCAGTGAACAAACAGGAGGCCGAGGGGCAATGGGGGGCGGGGGCCACCGAGTGTTCAAGGGGCCAGCGAGGCTGTGGGGGAGGGGAGCTGTCCCCTGGGACTGCAGAGTCTGGGCCCCGAGTCACCAGAGACAGTTTGGGGCTCAGCCTTAGCCCGCCGGTGTCCCCGGGATCAGAGGACATGGCCCAGGGTCTCCCCGGCGCTGCCATCCTTCTCTGTGTAGCCAGCAGAGAGGTCCTTCTGCCTGCGGGACCCTGGAACCTGGACTGCCCCAAGGACCCCCAGCGCCCCCCATGTGTGTGACACAGTAGGGCCTTGGAGGGGTGGCAGGACCCAGCGGAAAGGGCCTGGCTGGGAAGGCAAGACACCCCAAAGAGCTACGTGAGCCTGGGAGCACCCCAACCTACTGCAGCCCTACTTTCCAAGGGACACCCAGGACTGGGGGGCAGAAAGGGCTCAGCCCCTCCTTACCCTGGCCTTCCTACAGAATTAGGGGGCAGGAACACAGGCACCCCAAGGTGGCCAGTTGGGAGGGGTACACCTCAAATTCCAAGGTCCGGGGCTCAGATGCTGCAATGGGGTACAGGGAGGGCACATGCCAAGGACATACCCCGTACCGCTGTAGGCCAAGGGCACCAGGAGTGGGCCTTCACCAGCCTGGCTGATCTTGGGGTACAAGCCATGCTTTAGGGTCAGCTGTGTGGCTCTGAGCCTGCCCCGCTGGGTCTGCCCCACTGGACTGCTTGGTCCGAGAGGGCCCCAAGAGTGGTTTGGAAGTTTCCTGCCTGTCCCCAGGCCTGGGGAAGGGGCTGCTGTGGGTACCCGCTGCGGTCAGGGGTGGGGCTTCAGCCAGAAGGACCCAAGCCTGGACCAGGCCTTGCCACTCCTGAGGGTGCAGGGCTCTTCCTGGGCTCAGTCTCCCCATCTGTCCCATGGGGCTGGGAGTGGGGCCAGCCATAGAGCTTCAAGGGTGGGAGGATGGGGCGGGGCGGCACTGGACCCCCCATCCGGCTCCCACTTCAAGCCCCACCCGCAAAGGCCTGGGCCTCTGCCTGCCTGCCTGCCTGGAGGGCTTCCTGCTCCAGTGCCCTCCAGCCCAGCGGTGTCCCCTCCTCCACCTGTGGCCAGTCCTGTCCCCCCAGCCCCCACACTTGGGCTTCTGCCTCAGCTCTGGGTGCAAGAACCAGCCAGTACTGGGGCAGCCACCTCCTAGCCCTTTTGTGCACAGAAAAGGAAACTGAGGGCCAGGGCGGGAAGCAGCGAGGGTGGGCAGAGCTGCTGCGCTCTCTTCCAGGAGCCCCAGGCCCTCTTCTGCCCACCGGTCTCAGTGGCCAGCTGCAGGCCTGGCCCTGATGGGCTGGCAGGGGGCAGCAGGACTGGCCGTGACCAAGTGGGTGGGAGGTCACCCCGTCTTGCACTCCAAACCCAGGGGTGCTTCTCATGTCCTGGGGTGGACCTGTGGCCCCTCCGTGCCCTGCTGTCTGTGCCCTCTCAGCTCAAACCCGGAGTGCCAGGCTTGCTCTGTGTTGCTGCCCGATCCTACCCTGGGCCGATGTGGGGGCAGCAGGATCTGGGGGCTGGGCGGGGCCTACTCTGTGCCAGCTCCAGAGGGGACTTCGCAGGTCAGGCAGGGTCCCCCGCCCCAGAGATACCTGCTTTGCAGAGTGCCACTCCTCACCCTCTGGGGACCTTGTGTGGGAGGCCAGACGCTTCGGCAGGTGTAGGGTGCCTCCTAGCCAGGCCTGTGCTCCCCACTGCGACAGGGCACCCCATACTCACTCCCGCCTGCTCTGCGACCCTGAGTGGGGACCTGCTCCTCATGGAGCCCTGGGAGCCCTGAGCCAAACCCTTGGCGCCCATGGCAGAGCTGGAGGTGGTCAGGAGGCTGCAGGTCCAGCCCCACACGGGCCTCAGTCTCCCTGTGTGCCCCCACAGTTGGGCTGGACGACCATAGCTGCTTGCTGCCTACCTGCTCATGCTCTGAGGTCGATGGCAGCGGGTGAGGCAGAGGAACAGAGGGGTTGGCCTGGGCCTCGGGGCCCTCGGTGCCCCTCCTTGGGGGCTCACCGCTGAGCGTCTGGCCCTTGCAGAGAGAGGGCGGTGAGGCCGCATCAGAGGCTGGAGCCGCGGGCCCCAGCTGGGCTGCAGGAAGGAAAGATGCAGTCAGAGCGCGGAGGGAAGGGGCTTCCTGTTTATCCCCCGGGCTGCGCCAGCATCAGGGACAGGACGGCTCTGTCAGCCACCCCGGCCTGCTTCAGCCACAAGTGGCCGACCTGCCCGCAGAGGATGTGCCCAGCCCTGTGACCGGTCCTCAGGTGCCCCCAGGCCATGCCCTGAGGGAGCAGGGGGTCTGGGCGGGGAGACATAGCTGCAGAGCTCTCCAGCTGCCTCCCCCATCCCAGTCCCCTCCCCGACTGACCCTGCGGGTGTTGGAAACCTTGGGTGCGCAGTGCCCTGTGGCACCTGCTGGGTCCCCTGCATTGGACAAAGCCTCCTGCCCAGGGCCAGCAGTGGGGAGCAGAGCCCTGGGCATGGACAGTAGGGATCCTGAGTACCAAGGACACCTGGGGACCCCAGCCTCTCCTCCAGGACCACCTCCCAGCCATGACCACCCTCCACTGCCATCGTCTTGAAGCTCAGGCTGGGCCCAGGAGGTGTCTGCCTGTCACCAGCTTCGGTGTGTCCTGGATCCTGCCTTGGCAAGTACTTTGGTGACTGTCTCCACCTTGCCAGCTGCCTGGCTTCCCACCTGAGTGACCCTGCTGCCCCTCCTCAGCTTCACTGAGCCCCTGCCCATCACATGCAGGCCTCACAGAGCTCCCCAGAGCGGGCAGTGGGCAGTGACCTCCTCCCTGGCCCAGTACACTCACAGTGGAGCCCCTCACATGCTGGCGACCCTTTGCCCCGAGGAATGGGAGCCCCACAGGCCTGCGGCATTCAGGAGTGAGGCCCCCACTGCGCCATCCCCTGCTGGCCTGGCCACCAGCCCTGCAGGGAGATGGTAGCTGGAGATGTCACCAAGAGTGTCCACAAGAGGAGCACCATGTCCTGGGACCCATAGGGCCTGCTCCCTGCCTGTCACCCTGCAGCCCGTCATGGGTCCCTGTGTGTGGCTGGCTCGTCACAAGGGACGTACAAGGGGACACACAAGCTGCCGGTGCCTGCGGACGACACAGGATGCTGATCAGTACCTAGCAGCCCT
Source organism: Hydrochoerus hydrochaeris (assembly GCA_004027455.1). Taxonomy (NCBI): domain Eukaryota; kingdom Metazoa; phylum Chordata; class Mammalia; order Rodentia; family Hydrochaeridae; genus Hydrochoerus; species Hydrochoerus hydrochaeris. The sequence goes on along the minus strand of PVLA01004165.1, from coordinate 137,317 downwards.
CAGGGTTCCCCACACCTGCAGGCAACAGTGCTACCTTCCCAGGAGTGTGCGGGAGCCTTGTCAGGAGAGGAACCACAGAACCCTTTCCTTGGGAAGGACCCACTCATGGGGTGACGCCTGCACCTCAGGGCCCCCAGGACACTGCTGCAGGGCCAGTGCACCCCAGTTTCATCCCCATCCGGGACTCCTCTGGGGCCCAGGCTCTTCCCAGCTGGCCGAGCTTCCTGTGGGGGCTGAGGAAGAGGGGCTCACTGGACTTGGGGCTCCCTGCCCCTGTTGCCCCGGACGGAAGCCCTGGTCAGCCCCTGGATGGGCGGCCGTTAGCAAGGAAGGGAAAAAACACTTTATCTCAGGGAGGAAAGGGAAGTCCCTGAGAGCGGGGCGCCGGCAGGTTGGTAGAGGTGGGTGCTGGGTCAGCAGCTGCCCCCACTTGGGGTCACAGCAGCCTCCACCCCGCCTGGGGGAGGAGAGTGCGCAGGCCCACAGGCACTGTACTGGCCTGTGCGTCCCAGGTGGTCACACCTGCCCTGCAAAGGGAGCCCACCCTAGTCCCACCACATGGACAGAGGAGGAAGCCAAGGCCCTGAAGGACGACTGCCCAAGTCATGGTCTGTCCCTGGCAAGGCTGGACTGGGACTCTGAGCCTTAGTGTCCCTGTCCTCCCCCACCACCCCGCCGGAGCGGGGGTGGGGGTGCCCGCTCCCTGGGGACAGGGTCCTGGGAGCGCTGGGGTTCCCCTCACTCTGCACACACTCCTCCTCACAGGGCCATCATGGGACTCCAGTGAGGCCAGGGTCTTTGGTGCTCTGGAGGCTTCTCTGCCTCAGCTTCCCCACAGGTCAGATCAGGGCATGGAGGATCCTGGGGTGAGCCTGGGGGTGACAGGAGAACAGTTTGTTCCTGGGCCTCCCCTGGGGCCGGAGAAGGAGAGCATGGTTGGTACCCCACTGTCAAAGGGGCCTGGGGCAGCCCCAAGAGCCTATGGGGGCGCTGTGACCCCTGTACCCAGCCCCACGGCTGCCTGTTCCTCTTATTTTTTTTAAAATATCATCAAACATGTAAAGGGAGGAAGGGAAAAACAGGCATCTGCCTGGCGGGGCCAGAAATCTCTGTTTCCTCTCAGGCAGGAAGCAGGAAGTGCGTGTGTGTGGGGAGATGGGGGACCAGCTGAGAACAATGGGGGCCCTGCAGAGGGGAAGGGACTACGTCAAGGGCCGGGGGTCTGCCGGAAGCCCCGCTGCCCCTGCTGGGAGCTGCTGCTGAAGGCGGGGGCGGGGATGCAGTCTAGGGCCCCTCTGAGCAGGGAGGGCGGGGCGGCGGGGGCATGGGGCTCCTGGGGTCTTAGGGACCATTGACCTGTGCCTTCTTTCTCCAAAGGGGAAACTGAGGCTGGCCTGGGGCACTGGGGGTGTTGGGGTGTGGGGCCCAGTTGGGAGCAGCAGACTCTGTGTGTTCACCCCCTTCGCACCCCAGCTGGGAAGGGAGATGGAAGACTCTCCTGGCCAGGGGTGGCCAGGGTGGCCAGGGCGGCCAGGGCAAGTGCTCTGCAGCCTCCCGGGCTCTGTCTCTGCAGCCCTGGAGTCTGAGCTGGCCCACGCCGCCCCCGGCACCCTCGCCCTGGCTGGTGGGGGAGGGGAGGCCACCCCATCCGGGAAACTGCAGCAATGGGGGCCCCCTGTGTACATGGGGCCATGCGTCTGGGCGGTGTCAGACCTTCCCAGTGCTGCAGCCTCAGCGGCCACCTGGGGTGGACAGCTCCCTCCTTTCTGGTGACAGCCTCACTGAGACGTGGCTCTTGGGCCCACTACCACATGCAGTCCAGCGGGTTTGGGGACAGACCGGCGCTGCGTGACCTCACCTGCATGGACTTGAGAACAGTGTCACCATGAGCCTGTGTGACTGTCGCCATCCTCTGTGGCCTGTCCCTGGATGTGCCTGGCCCAGCCCTTCCTTTTGCCCCTTCTCTGCCTGCGGGTTTGAGCTCCGGGGCCGGGATTGTGCGGGGCTCAGGGTTTGCTCCCTGTGCGTGGCCCCTGACTCCTGCGCCGCCATTCCCAGAGCTCTGTTGCCCTTCTGGAGATTTGGGTGTCTGGGTGCCTTTCTTCTGGGCCGTGGGGAACATGCCGCCGTTCACACCTTGCACATGTGCAGGTTGGTGGAGGCTGCGAGGGTCCCCTGCCCGAGGTGTGCATCCAGGCTGGAGAGCTGGGGTCCCGTGGTCGCCAGTGTTTTCTGCAGCTCCGTGGCACCTCGCCATTCCTCCCGAACCATTGTTTTTGATCACATAAACTCTGGCTGACCCCTGAGAGGCCAAGGGGCCAGCTGAGGGCAGGACAGAGCTGTCCCGTCCTGCCAGGACACTGCATGCTGGAGGGTACAGCAGGGAGTGTGTGGGAGCCGCCATCATTGGCCTCTCGTGGAGCTGGGGACCCGCAGGCTGTGCTGGGGCTGAGGGGGAGCTGGCTGTGGGCAGGCTGAGTGACGTCCACTCCAGAGCTGGGGTGTCCTCCCCAGATGGGAAGCGAGAACGGCAAGGGCGCCACAGAGCCACGTGGGTACAACAGCAGGGGCGGAGGCCCTGCGGGGCCTGTCCTAGGCTGCCGGCTAGCTGGGAGCCTCAGGAGGTGACCTGGGTGTCCCCGGCTGCCCACTGGGCTGCCTCGCTGTTCCGCCTCAGCGCCCGAAACCGTCTGCAGCTGGTTCTGTCCAGCTCGTCTTGGGGTGGAGGGATCAGGAGGGGCGGGGAGGCCCCTCCCACCACCGCAGGTCAGGGTGCTGGGGACACACCAGCTCCGGGTTCCCTAGGGCCTGGGGGCTACTGGGCTCTCAGGCAGCCTCAGTGGGCCCCTTCTCGGCCTCCACCTCTTCACTGTCTGAGATGAGGGTGCCCAGCCCCTCAGAGCAAACTCAGGACACTTGGAGGCCACTATGCCCCCACTGTGCCCAGAGGGACCATGACTTGGGGCAGCACATGGCAGATCCGGACAGAGCCCAGGCTACTCTGGGTCCCACGTGGCCAGTGCCGGCCTCCATCTGTCCCACTTCCTGTTCCTGCTCTGAGGTTCAAGAGCCGGGCCCCCGACTGTGTCCTCTGCCCCCCAGTGTCTTGAGTCCAGCTCTGCACCCCCGCTGCCCCTGTGGGTGGCCCTGGGAGGAGGGTCCATGTTTTCCAGGCAGGGTATATGGTGCAGGCCCCCCCCCCCGCCCCCAGGTCACCATGCACCTGGAGCCATCGCCCTGTGGGTGGTGGCCACCCAACCCCCACGGACCCTGTCCTCAGCCTTCCTCCCCCACACTCAGGCCCAGCTAGGGATAGCAGCTTCCTGGCCCGGGATGCTCTGGACAATGGCCGGAAGCCCTGGCTCCGGCTATGGCCAGCAGGCACGTGTGGCCGCAGGGAAGGCAGAGGCTGCATCTCGGGCTGTGGCCCATGGAGGCTGCTCACAGAGGCCTGGGTGTGGGGTCCTCGGGAGGCAGGCCCCGGACGGACGGATGGACGGCCTTGGGAGAGTCCACAGCAGACCTGGGGGGCCTGGGAGGGGTGTGGCCTGATCAACCCCTCCCACCCGTCCCGCACGTGGGGGCAGTGGCTAGGTTTAAAGGACCCACTTCCCCTCTGTACCTTGCCCAGCTGCAGCTTCCCAAGAGAGGAAGACCGGGCCCTGGCCTCACTAGCCACAGGGGGACACAGGCAGGGTGGCTGGCCTGACCCACGGGCCCCACTGGCCCTGGTGCCCCTGGAATGAGAATGTGTCCTCCTGCCTCTTTAGGAGATGGAGTGGGAGTCCAGGGCAGGGCCATCACCTCTGGGGAGAGCCCAGCGGCCTTTGCCTAGCAGGGCTGGGCGGGATGGGAGGCCATTCCAGCCCCGGGAGTAACGCCTTCATCTCGATTTTGTTTTATGATTCCAAAAATAAGAACCTGTTTTTTCGCTTGTGGTTCATGTGCTCTTTCCAGGAGAGCCACTGGCACAGTGCGGGACCCCGCCTGTCATTCACAGGCCACACACGGTGGGACTCTTCCCATGCGGGCCACTGCCCTGGACAGACTGGGAGGGGGCACATGAGCTGAGTCACCTCGGGCAGAGACAGACCTGTCCCTTAGGTCAGCCTCGCTAGGGCGACATCACTGTAGAAAGACACTTCAAAAAAAAAAGCTGTGTTTTTCAGAGCAGCCTGAGGCTCAGGAGCAGAGCTGTCCATGTCCCCTGTGGCTCCACCCTATCAGCCTGCCCACCCCGGCATCTGCTGTCATGACTGATGGCCCACATGGACATGTCACTGTCACCAGGAGCCCGCGGGGTACAGGGGTCACTCAGGGTTTGGATATGACGTGACACATGTCCCCCACATGGAGCCAGGTGGCTGTGCATCCCCATCCCAATAGGGGCACCCATGGGTCCCCACCACGATGGACCCAAGAAGCCCCATGCCCTCCCGAGTCTCCAGGGGGCCTCTGTGCCCCTGGAGTGCACAGCAGTGCATGGGCCCTGCATGCGCCTGAGCGGTGGCCACGTCCCCGCCACCTGTCACTCAGGGGTCTCAGTCATCACAGCAGGCAGGGAAGGAACCGGCTCTGCTTCTCAGAAAGCTGAGTGCTCTAAGCCTGTTTCCCAGTGCCGCTGGGCCATTTCCCTGCAGAGGGACTGAACGTGCAGGTTCCGGGCAGTGGGGGAGGACAGTACGTCCTGCATGGCTGTCACCAGGGCCCAAGTCAGGAGCACAGTGGAAGAGGAAGACCCGGAACCTGTACCCCAGGCGAGGGGTGGCACTGGGGGTGGGTGTGACCCGGCCTTTGGTGAGTGGTGCCTCTCGGTGTCCCAGCACTTACCTCCCCAGCACCCCGGGTTCCATCCCAGCGCCGTAAGACACAGGAAGAAACCAAAACGTGACTGGAGCCAAGCTTCGTGCAAGGGTCTCGGACACGTGCTGGCAGCGGAAGGAGCCAGGCTGGGAAGGTCAGGTTGGCGGGGGGCATTCCTGTGGCTCTTGCAGGACAGGGCATCATGGAGACGGGGCTGTCCAGCAGTCCCCGCTCCCCGGAGCTGGGCCGAGAGCCCTGCCGGGCCAGGGTTCCGCTCGGAGGGGACGGAGACTTTTGGGAAACACGGTGGTGAGGGCACCACCCTGACTGTGATTGACTCCACGGATGGGGAAGCCAGACGCAAATGCAGCCCACACAGGGGGCAGGGGTGCGGGGCACAGCGGGGACAGTCAAAGGCCACAGGGTCTGGTTAAATGGGAGGAGCCAGGTCCAGAGACCTTTCCACACACCTAAAAATTGCCACGACAGAGGGTTGCTTTTCCTTGTCTTTCTCAGCCAGGCATGATGGTGCACACCTGTAACCCCAGCACTCAGGAGGCCGAGGCAGGAGGATCACGAGGCAGGAGACAAAGTGAGTTCAAGACCAACCTGATGCATAGAGTGAAACCCTGCCTCAAAAAAGACCAAAAAAAGAAAAAAAATCGTATCTTTTTCTGACTGCAGGAGCCCTGGGGTGAGCCCAGGTTCTGGCCTGTGAGTGCCAGGCTGCCCCAGCCCAGAAGGGGACATCGCCCACGCTCACCACCAAAGATGGCGAGGAGCTGAGTTCTTCCAGGAGGTGGGTGGCTGGATTGAGGGTCCCCTGTGTTCAGTCATCAGGCTTCACACTGCACAGCACAGGGTGCACGTCTGCATGTTTTATTTGTGAATTAAAAGACACAGAGGAGAAAGCCAGCACTGAGTCTTCCAGTGACCCGGGGTGGCCAAGCCTTGCCGGAGCTGGGGTGGGTGGCAGCTCTTGGCCTCTGGGCTCTGAGGTCCTTCCCTCACTCTCAGAGCAGGGGACGCACCTGGCAGGCGTCCCTGGGTGCAGGAGCACTTGCTGCTCTGGGGCCCTGTGGCGTCCAGTCAGTCCGTGGTGAAGCCGTCAGAGCCAACGGGCACCAAGAGCCCCGGTGACCAGGACCTGAGCCTTGGGACTCTGGTGCTCTTGCATGCTGGATACCTCTGGGGCCTTGTGGGGTGAGAGGGTAGATGCCCTACAGCCCTCAGGGGGCTGGGGGGACCAGGCTGGGAGCTGGGCTGCAAGGTGGGGTGTAGCTGGGGGTTGAAGGCTCGCTTGGCCTCGGGCTCCCACCTGCGGGTGGCAGCAGAGCATTTGCTTGGCTGTGGCTTCGCAGGTCTCCAGGAAGCCGGCACAGGAGGATGGACAGTCCAAGTCCAGCCCCAGCTAATGTGGTGCTGCAGGGAGACCCAGGCTCAGAATGAAAACATTTATAAAGGGCCCCAGATGATGCTCCATGCAAAGGCCCTGGGGCCAACTCCCAGAACCACATGCAAATCAACCAACCCATCAGTCAATCCATAAAAAAAACAGTTACAATAGTACTTATGTTACTTGTACTTTAGAGAAGTTAAAAGAATTAATAATGTTATATACCAGAGCCCACTGAATCACTCCTGTCCAGCAGATAACTCTGTGGTGTGTGAACGGTGTCTTAATGAACCTACAGGAAAGTAGGAGTGTGTGGGGGACAGGAGGGGATGGAGAAGCCACTGGTGGACCTGGGCCACACCAATGGACTCTGAGGTTCTCTCCAGCCACAAAAGATGTGGAGCCTTTTGGGGACATGGGGGCAGGGACATGACTCCAAGGGAGCAGAGCAGGGCCTGAGGCTTCTGCCCAGTCCTCACCCTACCCCTTGGGGTCTCGAGGTCCTGGGCGTCTGCCCCACCCTGCCACCTGCCACCCAGTGGCATGGCAGCCAAGCATGATGCCTGGGGTCCACGGTGGGAGAGGGGTCCCTTTGGTGGGACTTTCCTGAGCCAGCTCTCAGTGGCCACTGTGTGGTCACAGTGTGGTCGGTCATGGCATGGTCACCACATGTCACTGTGTCACTGCATGTCGCTGTGTGGTCGCTACAGAATCACAGTGGCCACTGCATGATCAACCATGTGGTTATTATGTGATCATTGTGTGGTGTCTGTGTGGTCATTACACAATCACTGTGAAGCCACAGTGGCCACTGTGTGGTCATCACATGGTCACTGAGTGGTCACCATATGGTCACTGCAAAGTCACTGTGTGGCCATTGTACAATCACTCTGTGGTCACCACATGGTTCTTATACAGTCACTGCGTGATGACTGCGTGGTCACGGGGTACTGGGCCGACGTCTGGCGCTGGGCTTGTCTTAGGACAGAGGACAGTCAGAGCAGCACGGGGGCTCCAGCAGGGGCTTAGGGCTGGCCATGCAGATGCCTCCTAGGGACCCGGCTGCAGGGCTGGGAGCGCCCAGTACCCAGGGTACTCAGCACTCAGCCTGCAGGGTGGGGACCCCCGGGGACCAAGGCTGGGAGGAGACAGAGCATCGGCCTGGGGTCATTGCCCTGGGTCATCCCGGCAGCTCCTACGGGGACCCTCTGTCAGGTCCCTAGACTCAGACCTGGAGCCCTTGAACCCCACAGTCACTGTAGCCTCAAATCCCCCCAAGCCTGGAGCCCAGGGCCTGGGCGAGCTGAGGAGAGCAGGGTGGGCGGGCCACTGTCCCCGGCCAACAGGCCCTGCCCAGGAAAGGCTGGCCAGGGCTGGGACAAAAGGCGGATGTGCCGCCGGCCATGTGCACCTTATCAGTGCCTGCCTTCGCTGCCCCTGGCCTGGCGGAAGTGGCTTCCTCCGCCCTTCCGGCCTCGCCCCCACCCACCGGTGCCAGGAGGAGGGACTGGTGGCCGGCATCACCACACTGCTCTTCTTGTCCCCATCTGTCCGATGGGGAAACTGAGGCCCAGAGCAGCCGTGCCCTCTTAAGGTGACCCCAGCCAGTGAAGCATGGGAAACACACCAGGGGACCCCGGCCCATGGTCCCCAGGAGGGGCTGCTTCTGTGTCCCTGGAAATCTGGGGATGCTGGGATCAGTCTGGACACTGGTGACGCTGATGTCACCAGGCCTTAGGTGCAAGGAGATGGATGTGAGGCCACGCATGGTGGGCGTGGCTGCAGCGGGGCCTGGGCGGGGGCTGCCCCCCAGGGACACTGCATGGCACTGGGGACCAGGGCAGCAGGCCTTGCTCTTCTGTACCCTCCTTTTGGGACCTTCTCTGGGGGGGGGCTGGGGTGAAACTGAGCCAGGGCTGAGCAGCGGGCACAATGCCCACACCACAGATACAAATCACAAGATGCCATTCCCTGCCGCCTCCAGGAGCCAACAGGGCAGGTGACCTGGGACAGCGCATCCCTCAGGGCAGTGATGGTGGGGGCGATGGCCACCCCAGGACAGTGAGCCCACATTTCAGCCCAAGGGTGTGAAGGGCTGTGGAGGAGCCCCAGAAACCGGCCGTCTCCCCAAGCTCGGCTCCCCCACTGCGGAGGAAAGCAGCCTTCCTTGAGCTGCACTACGGGCTCTGGCCCCAGGTGTCCCGCAGAGCCCAGGCACCCTTAGCACCTCCCACGCCCTGGCTGCAGCTCAGGGGTGAGGCCTTAGTGCCCCAGGGAGGCCAGCCGGGCTCCCCCATCATCATGATGGCTGGGCCTCGGCTTCCCGGCCACCCAGTGGGGCCAGCTGGCACAGAGCAGTGCTGTGACCCCGCCCCCTAGACAGCGGTGCCGACAAGGGCAGGCCTCCTCAGCCGGTGCGGCACCCACACCTCGGGGCCCCACCGTTCTAGAAACGCGGGCACCGCGGGCACCATGTCGACCTGCCCAGGGCAGCACGTGGGAGCCTCCCAGGACTGAACCTCCTGCCGGAGGACGGGGAGGCCCTGCTCTCAGGAAGGGGGAAGGGAGGCGGCCGGGCCGGGCACCGCTGCAGTGCAGCCGCTGTGCACAGGGTGGCGGTGTTTACCAGTCCCGGGTTCCGAGGCTCGGCCTGGCCCCGGCGGGCGGCGTGCCGACAGTGCCAGGTTATGGAGTGAGATCGGTGCCCTCTGCCCTTCCCCAGGGCCCGCACCCTCCGATGACCTCCTCCCCAGACCCTGCCCCCAGGGCCTCGGCTGCATCCAGTCACACAGCAGTGGCCGTGTGTGTGGGACTCGGCACTTGGGGGTCTGGTCAGCTGGGGGTCCCTGGCAGCTCCTGGCCACCCCAGGACTCCACTCCATATATGGTGCATGTTATCCAGGGCTCAGCTGTGCCTCACCTTGGGGTCAGGGACAGCGGTGGGGCTGGGCCTGTGCCATGTGGGACACTTAGACCCTTGTGTATTCTGGGTTCCCTCAGCAGATAGGCTGTGACAGGCAGAGAAAAGGTCCTTGGGCCAGGTCCCCAGCCCCGCTGCTGAGCAATGGTGTGGCGTGGGGCTCTGAGGTCCCAAGGTAGCGAGGTAGCAGATGGCCCCCACAGTGACAGAAGCACCGGGTCCCAGCGGAGGTGTGGGCCTGCAGGGACCCGTCCCAAAGAGACGAGACACAGGGTTGCAGGAGGCAGGAGCCTGAGCCCAGGTTGGGTGGAGTCCTGGGATCCAGGAAAGTGTCGTGGTGACAGCTGGTTAGGAGGGGTTAAACCTCACTTGAGAGACCCAGAAGCCGGTCAGAGACGGGCAGAAGGAGGGAGCAGAGCCAGATAAAGAAACGCACCACAAGGCCTTGGCACTCACGAAGAGACCAGGAAAAGGGCTACGGGGGACACAGAGAGAAGCCGGGGCACAAATGACGCGCTGCCCCCACTTCCAGTAAAATACAGGGGACGCAAGGGACTGCCCGGCTTCTTTTCTTTTCTTTTCTTTTCTTTTCTTTTCTTTTCTTTCCTTTTCTTTTCAGACAGGATCTTATTCTTCGGTTCAGGCTGGTCTTGAACTCACTTTGTAGCTCACACTGGCCTTGAACTCTCAGAGATCCTCCTGCCTCAGCCTCCCAAGTGCTGGGATTACAGGTGTGTGCCACCACGCCCGGCTGGCTGACTAGCTTTAAGGCAGTATGTGCTCACACCTGTGCACCAGCACACACACTTACATACGTGTGCATTCACTCTGGGGTCCTGGTGGAGTCCAATCGACACCCACCCTTACTAACTCTAGGCTACCCAGGAACAAGGCGCCCCACAACGGTAAGGCCTCAGGAGGTGCGACCAGGACAAGAGAGCGGACAGACAGACGATGCTCGGAGACCACTGGAAGAAATGCGGTCGGGCAGAGGAGCCGGCCCCAGTCCAATTACAGAGGCTCCAGCTGGAGGGGGTGGCCCCCCCATAAAGGCTGAGAACACAGGCCCGAGTCCTGCATGTCCCGGGCCCGCCCTGGTCCTCTCTGGTCAGTGTAGCTGTCCGGCTCCTTTCTCCGTCCTCCTCTTCACGAATACAGCGTCTCCCGTCCTTCAGTCTGCCTCCCTCTCCCTTGTCCTGGGGGCTGGGCCAGGGCTGCGGGTCACCGAGCAGGGGTGCAGGTCGCCCAGACGCGGCGTCTTGGTGCACTGGCCGGAAAGGTAAGACTTGGTCACGCTACTGTTTTATTCAGCCAGTTGTTACTGGGGTGGGGGCGGGGCACCTGGACAGCGCAGCGGCGCTGCCACCGGGTCGCTGAGCTTGTGCGGTGTGTGGAGCCGGTGGGGGGCGAGCGCGCCCCCTGCAGGAAGCTGCGGGACACTGCAGGGACCACGTGGTCGCTGACAGCCCGGCAGAGGGCAGAGAGGGATGGGGGCGCGGGGGTCGTAGTTCTATCTTTCTACCGAGACGCTGCACATGTTCCTTTTGAAATTGAGAAAAAAAATAGGAAAACCTCACAGGAACCTGGAGGTTCAGTGTTGAAGGTGCAGTGGCTGTGCCAGCCCGGCCTTCTGCCCAGTCCTGGCCCGGCCACTGCTTAGCATCCTTCCTGTCCCCCACCCCACCCTGCAGCCCGCTGTGCCCAGGAAGCAGGTGGGTGCTGATTGGCACTGGTGTGTGCTGCTGCTCCAGGGCAGGAGACCACGGCCCTGGCTCCTGGAGGTGCCCAGGGGTCACCTTTCACCAGCTCTGGCCTGGGGCTCCCTGCTCAGCCTCTTCTGTGCTCATCTGTCCAAGGGGGCCAGGTGGCAGCTGTGGGGACCTGACCCTCAGAACTGCCCCTGGGCCGGTGTGTGGCGGCTCTGGCCCCCGGGCAGTGGCGGTGGGAGGGTGTGCTCCCTCCCCAGCCGCCTGCTCAGCCCCGTGGGGCCTGTGTGAGTGAGCACATCTCAGGGACACAGACGCCCTAACCTGACCGCTGCTGGGTGTAGGGTTTGAACCCTGGGAGCTGTCATCACATCTGACCCATGGGACATCTTCCACTGTGCAAAGCTGACACTGTCGCTGCCACACACTGACCTCTATCCTTCCTGCGCCCTGGACTGGCCCTGTACTTTGATGGCCTGGGAGGCTTCACTGCGCTACTCAGGAGCCAGAAAAACAGATGGAGTGAACACCTTGTGGGGTACAATTTGGTCCTATGGAGGAGGCGACCCCAGGTGACAGCTGGAGACCTAGGGACCTGCTTTTGGTGTCCTTGGTTAATGGCTTTTTAAAAAAAAATCCTTACAGGGCCAGGAGATTTAGCTCAGTGACATAAGCGCCTGCCTGGCAAGTGCAAGGTCATGAGTTGGATCCCCCGTACCAAAAGAAAAAAAAGAGTCCCCACAGTGCTGGGGACAGGGCCCAGGCTGTGCTCTGCAAGTGCCTCTTGTCCTGTTCTGGTCTTTGGCCAATTAGACGGAGCCCACCTGCACAGGGAAGCCCACCAGCCTTTCAGCCACCGTCTTCTCACCCCCATGTCATCCTCACCCAAGGCACACGGACAGATGTGCCCAGAGCAATGTGTGAGTGGAATCCTCGAAATCCCTGGTCCAGTTCAGCCGGCACAGGAAGTTAACCCAGCTGGCACAGGAAGTTACCCAGCCGGCACAGGAAGTTACCCATCAGACTTGCAGAATCAGAAACTCGCAGTCCTTTTGGGCCTGGTTTGGCCCACTAAGCAGCACGGTGTGGGAACCGTCAGGTCTCCCTTTGGTTGTCCAGGCTGACGGTGCTGCGTGCGTACGTGTGTGTGTATGTTTGTGTGTGTGAGTGTGTGTACCACGGTTTGCTCATCCCCTGCCTGGCGATGAATTCCTGATCATGTGGCCCCGTGGGCTGGGTGAGCCATGCTGCTGTGGGTGCGGCTGTGCACACACCGGTCCATGTGCCCACACACCCCAAGGGGCTGCTGGGTCCTGCTTTGAAGAGTGCAGCCACCACGGGCAGCTCGCAGCCACTGTCCACCCAGGCCCAGAGGTTCCCCTGAGCTTCTGTTATGAAACTCCATGTCACACACACTCCATGTCACACAGCTGAGTTTCTGTGTCAGCTGGACTGGGCCACGTTGGGCTCAGAATCCGGCTCACTTGTCATTGGGATCATGGACGCCATGAGGGGAGGAGGTGGGAGAAGGAGGCCACCAGGCTGGGTGGGAACACCAGAGTGGGGAGCGGCCCTGGATCTGTCCCCTCCTGCTCTGGGCAGCAGCAAACCCCCAGTGCAGACTCAAAAAGATCAGATTGTTTCCATGACCGCATCATCAATGACGTCCAGGCAGAGGACACAGAGTCACCCAGCACCCGGCAAGGTGGGGCTCACACCACTGCACCAGGAGCCACGGCATGTGCACTAGCCACGGATTGGAAGCCCAAAGAGAAGGCTAAGCAAGTGGCCTTGGGGTGTGGATGGACGGGGAACCTCACACACTGTGGGCAGGTGGTTCATCACGCAGGTTGTAGGACACAGCACAGCAAATCCTCAAAACACCCCTAAACACCTAGGCATGGCGGCCCACACCTGTAATCTCAGCACACAGGAGGCTGAGGCAGGAGGATTGTTGCAAGTTTGACACCAGCCTGGGCTACAAAGTGAGCCCAAGGCCAGCCTGAACTGCACAGCAAGACCCTGTCTCAAAAAGACCAAAAAGGGGGGAGGTGGCTGGGGATTTAACTCAGAGGCAGAAGCACCTGCCGGGCAGCCACAGATGGTTAGTTTGATCCCTGGTACCAAAAGCCAGAAAAACAAAAAAACTAGACCTGCCCTCTCACCCAGCCTCCCTGCTTTCGTCCCTCCTGCCTGCTGCCTGCGGTGTCAGTGACCACAGCTCTATCTAAATTTATCAAGGCTGCTCTGCCAATGCGGGGCCTTTTCTTGTCAGAATTCTCCCCTGGAGTATTCTCAAAGCCAAGTGGACGTGTGATGGGAACTGCTGGGAATCTTCACACCCTTCGGGTCCACAGCCAGCCAACCTCGCCGCTGACGCTGACGCAGGCCTCCTCCGCCCCTCAGGGCCCGCTTTTCCGGCTTGCAGCTTGAAAGTCTTGCATATTTTCCCTTAGTTTGATCCCTGTGCCCTTGATGTCTTTGGTGCTGTGGTTACTGTTTTACGTTTCCATTTCACTGACCTAAAAAATGCCACTGAGTTTTACAAATCAGGCCCTTGCCCCTTAGCCTTGCTAAATTAATTTAGCTGCTACTGCAGGATGGATGTACGTACATACATACTTATTTTCAGACGGGTTCTCCCGCCCCTTCCTCCATCTCTTGATCCCCCTCCCCTTTGAGGAAGATCCAGCTCCCTGTTTCCTATGATCTGTCTTTTATTTTGCTCTTTATTTACACTTTGAGTCTCACATAAGAGAAAGCATGTGATATCCAAGCTCGTCTGTCTGATTTGTTTCACTTGACATTACGGCCTCACGCTGTGTCCATTTTCCTACAGGTGACTTGGCTATCCTTCTTCATGACAGAGTAGTACTCCCCTCCCTGATCTCAGAGCAGTAGACCAACCTTGCACTCCCGGGACAACTGCAGTCCCCAGCACATTAGTTCTCTTTATGTATTAATTGACTGGATTCCCTGGCGTGTTGTTAAGGACTTCGGGGCTGTGTTCTCAGCAGCTGTATTAGCTTTCTATGACTACAGTAAAACACCACAGCAATTACCAAGACAATTTAGAGTGCTCAAGTCACCACATGCATGGCTAGTGCAGGAGGTGCAGAGAACCACTCACCTTAGCGGGGAGCAGAGAAGAGGGGGGCTGGGGACCCAGGGTATCCCTGAAGCTGACGCCCCAGGGACCTGTGGCCTCCCCCAGGCTACCCTGGAGACCAGTGTGGGCTTGGGGACACTCAGCACCATGGCAGCACCCCAGGCCTCCTGTGCAGTCCCATCTGGCTGTGGCCCCATGAGGCTCCCCGGGTGGGACTGACCTCCGGGGGCAGTGGCTGCGTGGCTGCCTCGGGCTCCCAAGTACTAACAGCATGGTCTGGCAGCGACTGTTCGTTTTCCTCTTAGTTTCAGGGTGGCTTTGTTGTTGTTGTTGCATTAATGATGCTCTTTCATTCTTTTGGTTTTGGTTTTTGTTTTTTCGAGGCAACATCTTGTCACATAGTTCAGGCTGGCCCTGAACTCCCCATGCAGCCTAGGTTGACCCCAGACTCAGGATCTTCCTGCCTCAGCCTCCTGAGCAGAGCTGAAACACATCTCCGAAGTCTCTTAAGTCTGTGCTGGGCATGACGGTGTCCCTCCTCTCCATCCTGACATGGATAATGTACACTTTTCCGCCTTCTCCTTTCCTTTGTTCATCCCAACTGGAAATCTATCGGATTGCATAGATTTCTTCAATAACCTGTTTTTGGTTCCACTGATCTCGCTCTACTGTTTGTCCACTTCTACTTCATTCACATCTCTTCTTTTTGTCTTTCTGAGACAGGGTCTCGCCATGCAGTGCAGGCTGACCTTGGGCTCACTTTGTAGCCCAGGCTTGTGTTGAACTTGCAATGATCCTCCTGCCTCAGCCTCCCAAGTACAAGATGCACGCCCGGCTAGCATCTACTCCTGCTAGGACCTCGGGCTTGCACTTGCATCTACTCTTATCACGCTAGTTTTTCTGGGCTTGGCGGAGGCAGCTTTACTGTGCCTGGGCCTGGGTCTCCAGCATGACCAGTCCCAGCTCCTGCCCAGCCCTCTCTGAGCAGACGTCCTGGGTCCTGCTTCCTCCTGCTTAGGGTGGGCTGGCCCGGGGTTTCCAGGCCAGAAACCCATACCTGAGACGGCGCTGGGGTTATGGCGATGCGCTCACACCTCCACCCTCATCCAGGCCTCGGATCCTGCGTGGGCCCGCGCAGCCGGGGCATTGACCGAAGGTGGACCGGACTCAGGCAGAGCCGCCGGTGGCCACCAGGGGGCAGTGCGGCCTCAGGAGCGGCTTCGCGGACCAGTGTGCGCGTGCGCAGCCGGGACCGCTCCTCTGAGGGTCCTGCTTTCCCATGGCCCCGCCCTTTCCCTCTGCTGGCTCCGCCCTCGGCCCGCGCCTTGTGCTCTTGGCCACTGGGGGGCGCCAGGCACTTAGAGACCAGGGGCCTGCTAGGGCACGGGAAGAGGAAACAGGGGGACCATGGCTGGGAGGGATCGTAGGGAGTCATGGAGGGGTGGGAAGCGGGCAGGAGCGGGCGCTTTGCTTGGTGCAGCCGGAGCCCAGGTCCCCCAGCTCCCTTCAGCCTGGGATTCCCCTGTGGCCCTGGCTGAGGCCTAGGAGCTAGGCTGGGGAGGGCGGGATGGGGGCCCTGCCCTGGAGAGGGAGCCCCAAGGTGGCTGCATTTGCAGCTGGGGCGCCAGGCCTGTGGCACTGCGGGGCAGGGTGAGGCTCTCCCTGTCTGCCTCTGGGGAGAGCTGGAGCCCCAGCCTGGTGGCTGGGGCCGGGCAGCCCAGCCGTGGGAGGGCCCAGGCCAGGGTTGTGGGGTGCTGGGAGGGTGCGGACGTGCCCCATGCCAGGGTGGTGGGTGGGGCACAGCAGGTGACCCCAGCTGCCCACTGGGCCAAACAAATCAGAACCGCAGCATATGGTCTGCAGGGCCTGTGTTTGCTCAGAAGAAAGCTGGGCCTTGGCCAAGGTCCCACCCGCCTGTCCCTGCCCAGGTCCCATCCCCATCTGTCCCTGCTCAGCCCCAGGGGCCTCAGGGCCAGGGTCGGGGTCTGGGATAGAGACAGGTGTGCAGTGGGCCACAGGCTGGGCAGTGCTGGGCCGGTGCGGCAGTCTCTGGGCCCTGGACAGGCAGCCCCTGAAGGAGTGGGCACAGGGAGGGGGCTCAAACCCTCCCTCCCCCAGGCCCCAGCTCCTGCCTTGGACGTTGGAAACCAGTGTCGGGACTGACTACACTGTACTGCTGGGGAAACCAAGGCAGGGCCGGGACCAGCCTCCCACTCCAGCCCGGCCCTCTAGCCCCTCCCAAGCTCTGCTCTGAACAGGGGGATGCCTGGCACCTGCTCCTCCTGCTCAGAGCCCGGGGAAGCGAGGCCCGTCTGTCCTATCACCAACGCAGCTGCAAAGCAGAGCCTCTACATTTCGCAGAGGAAGGGGCGCAGGGAGACAGAAGAGGCAGCCTGCTCTGCACCCCACAACCCTCGGCCTGGTGCTGTCCCACCCCAGCTGGCCACACTGATGTCACTGCCCAGACCAGCGCCCGCTGGCCCTGCACCCTTGGTGGAACAGGTGGATGCAGTGAAGGTACCCATGGGCCTGTGGGTGCCTGGCCAAACCCCTCGGGGATGCCCCCCCGGTCTCCTGTAGACACAAAGTCCGGGGGCAGAGGGCACCTGTGGAACTCGGGGACCATCAAGCTCCTCTGCTGGGAGGGCTCCCCAGAGGCCCTATAAGCTGGCTAATGAGGATGATTAAACCCCAATAAACCCAGAAAGGAAAAGGGCCTTCTCTGAGGTCGCCCAGCAGGACCCCATCTGGCCCTGAGGCAGGGGCCATGTGACAGTGTCATCTTGTCTACCCCCCACCTCTTTCAGGTGGCAGCTGAGGTGCCCCTTTTAGATCTGGGAGACCGAGACTCCTCAGGTATGCAGCTGCCCTCTTGGGCAGTGCTTGGGCTCCCTGGCGGGCTCTGGCTTGGGGTCCTGGACCCTCTGTACCGGTGACTAGGCTTTGTGGCCCTGGAGCTTTTCTGCTGCCCAGCTGTGGCCTGGGACAGCCCGTGGGGTGGCCAGGCAGAGCAGGGCCGCATCTCGGGGCTTTCCTAGGAGGAAGGACTGCTGTGGGAAGCCAGACACGGAGTGGGCACCGTCAACGTCAGGCTGGCCACCTGGCACCCGGGGGGGGGCAGTGGCTGAGGGGGCACTGCAGACCCCCAGCCCAGGAACCCTGTGCTATTTTTTAACATGACCAGGAAAAGCTGGGGCGGGCGAGGGTCCCCTCTCTCCCCTCCCCTGTCCCCTTGACCTCCTGGCCCTGTTTGAACTCTCCCTGGGCAAACAGCAGTGATAAGGCAGAGATTAGTGATGGTTTAGCTCCAGGTAAACAGCTCAGCACCAAACTTCTCCCAGCAGCTTGAGGGCTGGGTCCCGTCCACCCAGCACCCTGCCCTCCACTGGTCTTCTTCCTGTCCCCCTAACTGGTCTAAGTTCCTTCGAAAGTGGGCACAATGCCAGTGAGGTGTCCAGGGCCAGTGGGATGGGCTCTCCCCTCCCAGATCCCATGGCTCAGCCTCTGCTAATGTGACCCACAGCGGTCTCCACCTGGGGCTGAGGTACAAAGGGCCAGGGGTAAAAATAAGGCTGGAGTTGGCGTCCATTTGGAGCCAGGATCTGTCTCTGCCCGTGGTCAGGAGCCGGGCTCTGGCTGAGGTCATCAAGCACAGCTGGAAGAGTTTAGTCCAAGCCCAGTGTCGGGCTCAGCATGTGGCTGGGGCTGTCCCTGCAGTGGGGACCCCAGTCAGGGGACTCACGCAGGGCTCAGTGTGTGGCTGGGATCAGGACTTAGACAGGGGGGTGGGGGGGACTGGAGTCTAGGCCCAGGTGGTGATGGGAGCTCAGCCCACGACCTGGCTTGGGCAGCAGCCTCTGCCCGGCATCCCTTGGTCCTGTGGTCGCGGGTCAGGTTGTGGCAGCTGAACTTGCTTCCTCCTTGGATCTGAGCGTTCTTGGCCGGCACCCAGCAGCTGCTTCCCTGGGGAGAGGCGGTTCCCACCGGCCACATTCCCACGCCTGCCTGGGCGGGAGCCAGGGAGCGCTGGGTGTTGAGGGGCTGCCTCCTGGGGCCTGCATCTCACCCTCAGCCACTGTCACCAACAGCAGCAGGCCACGCCCTGTCCCTACCTGAGACTGCATCTCACACCCACCCTTTCCCAGGGAGAGCCAGGCCCCCTCTGGGCCTGTACTTGGCGGGGCCTTGGCCTTGCCAGCAGAGTGGGGAAGCCAGGGCCTGGATAGGGGCTACCCAAGACCCCGTTAGCTTGTCCCGCATCGTGCAGTGACAGATCTAACGGCCAGGAACGTGCGGGATCCTGGTGGGTGGTGACCTGACTGTGGTGGGGTGATTTGCTTGGGGCTGGCATGTGACCAGCTGCGGGGCAGGTTGGAGCTGTTGCAGCAATGGTTACGGCCACCACGAAACTCGAAGCCCAGCACCAGGTGGGGCCCAGGAACCAGGTCACCAGCCTGCATCCCCAGCCGGGCAGGCTCAGGGTCCTGGCGCTGTGTCCCAGCCGTGAAGCCAGCAGGAACAGAGGAGCTGTGCGTCCAGAGCGGCGCCAAGGCCTGGGTGCGAGGCCCAGCCCGGCTAGGTCAAGTGTGCTGTGCCAGACTCGAAGGCTTTACCATGCCTAGGCTGGGGGAGGAGAGGGTGGGGACCTGGGAGGACAGAGCCCCTGCCCTCTCTGGGCGGGGGGCTGGGACCACGTGTAGCGGGACCTCCTGCATAGCCGGCTGGTGCTGCAGCCTCCCCTGCTCTGCCCGCCTGCCCGCCTGCTGTGTCTCCACTTGCCTCTCGAGGCCCCTGCCCCAGGCCCAGAGGGAGCCTCACCCACCTTCCCAGGGCCGGGACAAGTCCCAGCGCAGCCTGGGCCCTGGTGCCAGCCCTGAGCGTGAGAAAATGCTAAGCTGAGGAGGGAGGAGTGGCAAGTGGCCAGGTGTGCCTACATGCAGGTGCCCCCGGAGCCCAGGTGTGGGTCCCCACAGCGCCCTAGGCCCCAGGAGCTGGGGAGGACCCCCAGCAGGTGAAGCTGTGCCCTGTGCCCTGTAGCTTTGCGGTGTCTCCATGAAGTCTCCCCAGTCCTTGTCTGTCAGGAGGCAGAGCTATCCATGTGGCCTTGTGGCCAGCAGGGATCCACAGGGTCCTCCTTGGGTTCACTGGGCTGTGTGTGAGGTGTGAGGCTGGGGACCCCAGACCCTGCCTTCCACCTAGGGGTGGGGGCCTGAGCCTGCAACCTTTGGGACTGCGAGGGCGCACCAAGGTCTGGCTGCAGGCCCCGTGGGTGACCCTATCTCCTCCAGGGGCCCAGAACAAGACAGAAAGGAGGGCGTGGGCAGCCCCTGTCCCCAGCCTCAAGGCCTACGGCTGCAGCAGGGACAGGAGCACCATCCCCGAGGAGCCAGCAAGGTGGGGGCTGCCCGGGCATGTGCCACGCTCAGCACTGGTGCTGTCGGGTGGGGACACCTGGGCAGCCAAGACCAGGAACACCCGCCTTTGTGGCCCCCATGCCCAGACCTGCCTCTGAACATATCTCTCCTGCACATGGGGAGACTGAGGCACTGATGGGGCGGCCCCTGGCCATGCAGCCTCTGCACTCTGAGGCTGTCAGTCATGTGGGCACCAGGACCCCAAGGGCCCAGGACCTCAGAGATGTAGGTGGGGGCTGAGATCATGGCCGAGGGCCCGGACGGTGCTGTGGCTGGGTGTGGGGCGCGACCAACCCATGCAGGGGGAGGTCAGGGCAGCCCGGACATGGACCTCATCACTAGCAGGCACAGCAGAGGGGGAGGACAGGTCCCCCTTCCCCCACACCAGGCCCACCAGGTGCTGGGACTCGGTGTTCATAGTCGGGCCCCCCACCCTGCAGAGCCCACACACCAGGGGGACATGGCCCAGGGACCAGGCGGTGCACTGGGCCACTGCTGCTGGCTGGCGGGGAAGGGAGCCCCGCAGCACCCATGGTGGATGGGAGTGGGGAAGAGTCTGCAGGACAAGGCGTAGGGCAGAGGGTGCCCGAGGGGTGAAGCTGGTGCCTGGGAGAGCCCATCGGCCCCATGGAACAGGGCTGCCGTGCTGTGGCTCCCGGGCCTGTGAGTAGTCCACACCCTGCCCAGCTGCCCAGGGCAGCTCTGCTGGGTACAGCTGAGCACGCCCCAGGGCCCAGCCTGGGCTTGGCATTCACCCGGGGGCACGACAGCCCCCTTCTCTGAGTCTACCCCGCCCCGCCCTTGTTTTTCCCAGCACACGACTGCCCCTTTGCCATCTGCTGCAGAGGAAGGAAGGCCCTGTCACCCGGTGGCCCATGCTGGGGACAGGGCGTGGAGGACGTCAGCTCACCGCCCACAGCTCTGACCTGGGCAGTGCAGGAGGGGAAGGAGGGGCCGGGGCTCACTGGACAGGTTCCCACGGTGTCTGGTTGGAGCCCCGCACCTGCCCCTCTGTCCGCTGTGGTCACACCCAGAAGACAGTGCATTACCTGGAGCTCAGGGTCCCATGAGGCCCTGCAGGCCCACCCCACTCTCAGGTGGGGGACAGAACAGCACAGATTTTCCCAGACTTGGACCTGGCACAGGGTGCCAGCCCCCACTCCCTGCAAGGGTATTGGGCAGGTGACTCTTTTGCAAGTGGGGAGGCTGAGGCACAGGGCCAAGTGGCCTTTGTGGACCCCTCGGTGCCCTCCCTGAGACCCTTGGGAGGGACATGTTCCCATACGGTCTCAGCAGGGCCATCCCAACCCATGGGAGGAGCTCTGAGCAGCAGAGCGGCAGTGGGAGGACCAGAGGCTGGGCGCTCTGGGGCTCCCTGTGGGAAAAGGGGCTTTCTGGGATCCCGGGGGCCCCTCTCCCAGGACCTCCCATAGCCAGGGAGCTCCCACCTCTGTACCCAGGGCACCGGGGGATGGAAGGATGGTGTCTCTGTCCTCATCCCAGGCCACCGTTCCATGCTGGACCTGGCACCAGGCAAACTCCTGCCCAGAACACACAGGGGTACAGGGGACCCCAGGGTGGAG
Source organism: Hydrochoerus hydrochaeris (assembly GCA_004027455.1). NCBI lineage: Eukaryota > Metazoa > Chordata > Mammalia > Rodentia > Hydrochaeridae > Hydrochoerus > Hydrochoerus hydrochaeris. The sequence continues at coordinate 116,386 of PVLA01004165.1, read as the reverse complement.
TGGCGAGGCCCAGCACAGTGGCCCAGTGTGGTTGCCATGTGCCCTGTGCCCTGCAGCCATGGCAGGTCATGCCGTCTCTGGCCCTCTTTCCACCCCTCCTCACTGTCAACGTCATGCACATCACTGGACCTTTGATGCCTCTGGTCTCTGCGCTGGGGACCCCCCCACCCCGGCTGTTCCCAGCACCTGTCGCCATGGGCACTGTCTCTGATGAGGCGAAGCAGACCCTGCACCTCGCCTGTGAGGTCACATGCAATGGCCCTGGTATCTGACCTGGCCAGGAAGGCTGGGCTCAATGTCCAGCTTGTCAGCATGGAGAGATAAGGGGGGGACAGGCCCCTGACCCGCCCCTGACCCACCTGACCATCCTGGGGAAGTCTCCAGCCCCCTCCCTCCGTGTCCTGTCCATGCCCAGTGCTGGCTGCAGGGAGGCATCTCGTCTCCAAGAGGGTGGGGCGGGAGGGGTCCTGCCAAACCAGGGGCCATGGGGCACATTTTGTGCCACCCTTTCCCCTTTGTGGGGTGCAGCCTGGGCTGCCCTTGGCACACGGCTGGCAGGGCAGGACTGGCTTCTTGCTCCAGCATCTCTGGTCAAGGAGGATGCCAGGCTCTGGGTCTGACACCCTGGCTCTGGCCCCAGGTGCGCAGGCCCTCAGTGGCCACCTGATCCCCTTCCGTGCTCCTGGCTCCACAGTGGCTGCCCTGGCTCCTCCCCTTGCCCTCCCAGGCCCTGGTGAGCCTCAGTCTCCCTGTTCCACCGCCCCAAGGGTGCCCCCTTTGCTGTCCCAGGCTTCCTGGGTGGGAGGAAGTGAGGTCGGGCCAGGTCAGGGGCTCTGAGAAGCAGGCACAGCTCCAGCTGTCCTGAGCACAGGGAATGAGTGCCCAGAGCTGGGCTGTCCACTTGCAGGGTGGGGAGCTGCCCTTGCCCCTTGAGTTCCAGAGAAGACAGCCTGGGAGCTGGGGGAAGGTGGGTGTGGACCTCAGTGGCCAGCAGGACCCAGGGCTGAGGCCCAGCTGGGTGGCTGTAACCTTGGCTACTGGTGACCCCCAGCTGGCCCTCGCGTGCGGCCACAGGCAGCCACTTTTCCGGGCCCCGCAGTCATTGCACAAGCCCACAAGCCGGCAACACAAATACAGAGTTGCACCAGCATTCCCAGCCGGCTTCCTCTTTGCTCTGCGGAGTCCTGGGCAGGACAAGGAGGGCCATGACACAGATCGGGAGCCCTGGGGCTCCGAGCCAACTGCCGAGGAGACAGGGACTTGAGCTCCGTGAACGAGGTTGCCACAGTGTGAAAGGACCATGTGTCTGCCAGGCTCAGCCCGGTCACCGGCCCGCGGGGACACGCTGACTTGTGGCCCTCCCTCAAAGGTGTGGAAACAGAGGCCTGGCAGAGGCGAGAGCCCGGGTGTCTAGAGCCCCTCTGTCCCTGCCATGGAGACAGACAGGTCCAGGAAGGTGCTTAGCTGCCACCACCCTTGTGCTACCCTGGGCCTTGGCCCTGTGTGCAGACCCTGGCCCGGCCACTGGCAGCCATGATGGCCTTAGTGTCTTCGCCACTGCCCTGGCCCGGGCAGGACAGAGAAGCCAGGTGGGTCACCCACGCCCAGGACACATGCTGTGGGCACCTGTAGGGCTGGGCCTGGCAGGGCTGGGGACATGGGTCAGCCTCCATCCTGTCCATGGCATTTGGCTCCTCTGAAAGCTCTGTTTCTATAATGGGTTCAGGGCCACCGCACAGCTTGGGGGTCCGTGCCAGGTGTTGTGGGCACCGCCACCGCACCCGCACCCTGCGGAAATGGGAGACCGAGGCTTGTCAGGGGTCCGCAGGCGGCAGGTGCGTGCACGGGGAAGTTGGCTAACGAACTTGAGGGAGAAAGGAAAAAACAGGGGCCCAGCTGGAGATCCCCGCTGTCACCACCGCCTGGCCGCTGCCCAGGCCTCCCACAGCTTTCACCAAGCAGCCACATTCAGCAGCCCAGCGAAGGGCGGCGGTCACTCACGCCACCTTCTCCGTGGGCATCCCGAGTCCCCGTCCCCACCCCACATGCCCTGCCCTCCCCACCAGCCCGCACCCTTCCCTGGCACCATCCCAGGACGTCCCCCAGGCCCTGGCCTCTCTGCCCTGCTGGCCCCGGGCACGGAGTGTCTTGCTCTCTGATACAGGCTGAGACATCGCCTCTGCCCATCTCTCTGCCCCTGTATGGCCTCAGGCTGGCCTGGCACCCTTGGGTGGGCAGTGGCCCCCCAAGAGGCATCCACCCCCTCTCCCTGACACCTAGCATCTGTTGTCACCCACAGTCACAGGCGAAACTTGGAGCCGGAGGGCAGACACTCGCGGAGGCTGACTGGCCACCAGAACCACACCATCTCCTTCGCCCCTGCCCTAGGCCACCCGTGCCACCCCACACCCACTGCTGGGCATCTGTGCCAGGCTCTGCCTAGGCCCCAGTAGGTCTCAGGAAAGCTGTGCAATGGCCACATAGTGGCAAAAGCCCACTGCCCAGTGGGCTGGACCCTCCCTGCCAGACAGCCCGCCTCAGGTACCGCCTGCTCAGCACCAGCCCCAGACCCTGGGTGGCGGGTTCCCGCACTCAGAGCCGTCATCTCTAGGTCCTGCGATTTCCCCATCTCCAAACCCAGCCTCTCTGCCCCATCCTGGAAGCCCTGAGTGCCCCCCTCCTACCTCTCTCTGGTTCCTCAAAAGTCCAAAGCAAAAAGTCAATAAATCCCAGACCCAGCAGGGCTGTGGGTTGTCAGGAAAGCTGGGGGTTTGGGCTGTTTCCAGGGGCCCGTCCCCAGCCCCGCCCCCAGCCTGTGGATGGCACCTGTGCTGCCCCACTCGATGGCAATTAGTCTTTCTGGGGAACAGGGGAGGGAAGTCACCCCTGCATAGGAGGGCTCTGGGGAGGACCCCGCCCTGCTGGGTGAGGGGACAGGAGCGGAAGGGGGCGAGGGGCGGGGGAAGAAGCTTGGGAACGTGGGGGAGCAGCTCCGCTGGCTTCGGGAAGATGTGGGAGGCTGCAAAGCCCGCCAGCATCCTGTGGACCCTGGGAACGGACGTGCGGCAGGGACCTTGCCACCCCCAGCCAGGGCCCAGGACGCTGGAGGGGGACAGGCAGGGGGACAGATGTGGCACTCCATGCAGGCCTCCCAGTGGTGTTGGGCATGGACGCATCCCTGAGGCGGGGGCCTTTGCCTGGGAAATTGGGCAGGGACCCCCTCCCTATGTGGTCTCAGCTGCTGGGAGCAGGAAGCATCCCCCTACCCCCCCACTGGGAACTGAACCCCCTTTCCCGGAAGAGCTTGTGAGGGCCAGGCCCTGGGGGCTTGCAAGAGACCATGGGTCTGAGGGGGAAGAAAGGCTCTGGCCTTAGTGGAAGCCACCAAGTCACTAGAGGAGTGGCCAGTGTCCCCGTGGAGATGGCACCCATCCTGGAGATGGGCCATGCACCCCAGCCCTCTGGGCCTCCTTGGTCCCTAGCGGCCAGTGAGAGCTGTGCTCCAGGACCCCTGACTCCCTGGGCTCGGCAGTTCACGGGGAGGTGGAGCAAAGCCGGGCCACGGGGGCTGCCTCCCTCTGCTGGTGCTGGCAGGGTGTGTCCCACCCAGGCGGAGCCCCCCAGGCCCCATCCCAGGCCAGGCATAGGGACTCAGTCTCGAGAACCAAGTTCTGATTTTTTTGGTACTGGGGATCGAACTCACTGCCTCACGCTTGCCAGGCAGGCGCTTATGCTGCTGAGCTAAATCCCTGGCCCAGGAACCAAGTTCTTATGTCAAAGCCCCAGTCCAGGCCCTCAGTGAGCTCCTTACATAAAGCAGGGTGGTGAGGGGGACCCTAACTCAGTAAGAGAGATCCTGCTATCCCTATAGGGACTGATCAGAACAGACATGCAGAGGGCCAGCCCATGAGGACACAGGAAGAGGACAGGACAGTGGGGGACTTCAGCCTGTGCAGGACCTGAAGGCAGTGATTCCCAGTGTTTAAGCTGCCGGTCTACTGTGCAGCCTGCCATGCTGTTAGGGTAGCGCAGGGGACCTCACTAGCACGCACCCCATTAAGAGGCTGGGGCGCAGACCTGATCCCCAAACACCTCGCTGTGGTGGGAGGCAGAGTCCCCACTTCAGGCCCTGTCCTGCCCCTGCTGGATGGCACAGGCAGGGATTCGTGGTTTCTGAGACAGGCCCCTGAGACAGACCCGAGGTGCAGCTGGCCAGCCCGCAGCACTGTGGTCACTGCAGCCTCCATCTCTCGGCCTGAAGCCAGTGAGCCCCGACACCTCACCACGCATGGCCCCTATGGGCTCCCCAGCATCCCCGTGTCCCTGCTCATGGGGCATGGCTTTCCTGCACCCCAAATCCACACTGAGGCCTGGCGGTCAGCTGGTGGGGCTGGACAGGAGGTGGCCACTTCCTCACCGCTGGTGACTCACGGCCCATTTCTGGGAAACCTCCTCTCAGAGGCCACTGGCCCTGCTCACGGGTGGGAGCAGCTGTGGGAAATGCAGCTGTGACCAGGCCAGGCCAGGCCGCACGCTGGCAGTGGGGGCCTGGAGGGACGCAGGCTCAGTCAGAGCAGCCCCGAGCTGCCTGGCCTTCCCGGTTTGGCACAGCCCCTCTTCGAGGAGAGGACCCCATGACCTCTGAGGCCTCCCAGCGTCCCTGCATCTGGGTGGGACCTGCGTGGGAGCCAGGAAGGCTGTGGGCTGCACCTTGGTGTCCTACACACAGAGGAGCTCTGGCCAGGCCCGGGAGATACAGGCTGCTTGTGTGCCACCTCCATGGGCTCCCTCATGTCCCCCTGGGAAGATCCAGGAAGGTAGAGCCTGGGCCCAGAACAAGCACAGAGCTGCTGCACCCCAGGCCACCTAGGGCCACCCAGCTCCAACTCCTGGCTGACCCCCGCAAGCTCGAGACCAGGAAAGGGGTCAGGAGCCCCTCAGCAGGGACACAGTGGTGGTGGACAGGAGTGGCCCCCTAAGAACAGTGGAAGGGACAAGGTTGGCAGGAGCCACTGCCCGCAGAGGACCAGGACGGCAGCAGCAGCCAGCTCAGGAGCCAGGTCCCGGGCATTTCTCTTGGCCATCCGGAGACTCCTGCAGGAGCAGCTGGGGCCCAGCCAGCCCTGCCGGACCCTGGAGTCCCCGCAAGGTTCAGAGTGGGCTCCATCCACATCAGGGGATCCTAGCCCAAGGTCAGGCCACCTCCTTGGAGCATGGATGCTTTGGGCAACTGGGACTGCCTCTGGCCGGTAAGGGGAAGGGTGGACAGTGAGTTTTGGCAGCCCTGCCAGGGGGGCCCCATGGGGCCAGGGCCAGGAGGTTCAGAGCACAAGTGCCATTTGCTGTGGCTTCACCCGCTGAAGAGACCAGGCTGTTCCATTTGGTGTTTGCCCTCCCTCCAACAAGACCCCCGGGGTCTGTTTTCCCAGGTAGTGGAGACAGAGATGGACAGAAGCCGAGAGAGGCAGAGACAGAGGAGACAGAGACAAGCAGAAGCAGAGAGAGAGACAGAGACAGAGGCAGGCAGAGGCAGGGAGACAGAGAGGGTGGACAGAGGTGTGGGGGAGGCAGAGAGACAGACAGAGCAGGCGGAGCCCCGAGGCAGGGCTGTGAGGGACCCATAGGTCCCAGGAAGACAGAGCACCCCAGAATCCTGAGCTGAGCGGGACAGACGGCGGCCGGGTGCAGGGGAGAGGGACTGCCAGCCTGCCTGCCTCTGCCCCACCCCAGGCACGGGGAGAGGTGAATCAGGGCCCCATGCCTGCCGGCTCGGCCTGGACACAGACCCTTTGAAATCGGGATCAAATGCTGGTTTTCCTTCAAGCCCTGTGCAGGAGAGGCAAGGAAGCTGAGCGGCCCCTGGAAGCCACTTCAAAGGCCCAAGGGTGCTGGGAGCCGCCCTGCCGCCCTGGAGGGGCCCTGGGAGGCCGACTCTTCAGCCCAGCCATGTTGACCTCCAGGCGGCTGCAGGCCGGCATCGCACACCAGCCCCACTCAGAGGCCAGTGGCAGGTGTCTGGCAGAGGCGTGACACATGCAGGAAGGTGGCAGCCCTGGGTGAGGCGGCCGTGACAGCCTCCTGGGTCCCTGGAGCTCTGACCAGGTCCAAGGGCAAAGCAAAGCCCCAGAGCTCAGCTCAGTGCCCCCTTCACTCAACATCTGACCTCTGCAAATGTCACCGGGCAGGGTTCAAGCTGGCCTGCTCCTCACGCGTCCATGGAAGTGTCCTCCAGCCTTGCTCTTTCTGGCACCCACTTTGGCCTCCTGGCCCCAGGGGAATTGTGTAGCTACACACTCTCCGGGGTGCCTGCAGCTGCCCCTCGGTGAGCAGGACAGGACGGTGTGTGGAGAAGTCTAGCTCAGGACCCTCCCTGGCCTCCTGGGTGCACACTGGTTCCCGGCTTGTCACCTTCAGATCCTGCCCTCTGTTCCCAGGCCTGGGAGCCAGCTTGGCTCCCCTGGGGCTGTGCTGACTGCTCACCCATCCTGGCATCTCCAGCCATGCTGCCCTGACCCTCACCACTGTCCAGCTTCCTGCCCCCTCTGCTACCCCAGCTCTGGCCTCGGAGGGCTCGGGCCTGTATATCTTTGGCCAGACACTCATAGAGGCCCTGACCTGTGGCAGCCAGGCCAGCACATCAGGGTGGACCCAATCCTAAAAGGGCCTTGAGCCAGGGGTCCCCACGCACGAGGTGAAGCTCCATGGTGGGAGCTGCTGCAGCCAGGGCACTGCCACAGGGCCAGGTGGCTGTGAGGTCACAGGGCCCCCAGCCAGGGGCTGGCACTCCTGGGTAGGAGGAGGAGGGCTGTGGGACTCCCAGAAACGTTCCCTCGCGGCCTGGGGCAGTAGCTTTGAAGTGGGGAGATGGGGTGTAATTAGCATGGTTTCACTCTCACACCAGTGAAACCAGGCCAACTGTGGGACGGGAGGGAGCCAGCCTCACTTGCTCCCCTGGACACGGCCTGCATAGGGGCCCTGTGCCCAGGGCCACCCGTTCCTCTCCCTGAAGCCTGGCCCTGCCATCCTCCAGGATGCCTTCTGCTCAGGGCGAGCTGGTGCTGCCCTAGGCTTGGCGGGTACCCCCCATGCCCAGGATCCTGCCACCCCCACCCCCATCTACAGAGCTAGGGCGGTGTAGGACCCCAGGGTCCTGAGTGGGCCTGGCAGGGTCTTCCCGGGGAATCTGGGCCAGGGCTCCTGGGGCAGCACAATGCAGGCCACTCCCAAAACCTCTCAAGGGCAAACAGCCCCCTAGGCACTCCACACCTGGGCATCCCCGGGGCTGAACTGACCAGGTCAGGCAGTGGGTCCTTGTGCCCACCTGTTCCCCTGGTCTGCGTGCTCCAGGGGACTCCACAGCCCCTGGCGTCCCACTGTGCAGCCTCTGTCTTCCTTCCTGCCCTCCCCTGTCCCTCTGTCCACCCAGCTCAGGTCCTCATGTGTCCTCTTGGGGTCAGGCTGTCCCCTGCAGGAGAGCGGCACACGGAAGACAGGCACAGCACGACGTAGCACAAGGCCTTGGGGTCCCTGAGGCCTCTGCATGGGCCTCTAAAGCGACTCTGGGCTTGAAAAGCTGGGGTGAGTGTTGCACCTTCCGCCTGCCAAACTGCAGGGTGGGCAGTGGGGTCGCCACCAACACAGCACTTCAGGGAATGGCCCTGCTTTGGGGCAGGGGGTCCCCAGGACCTCCCCCTGCAGACCCAAGCCTGGAGTTGAGACCCAGAAGTCCAGAGCTGCAGTGGGAGACAGGCAAGGACCAGAGCTGGGTGTTCTCCCCCAGCCAGTCCCTGACCACCAGATCCCAGCATCACGTCACCCCAGACAGAATCTCCTTGCTGGCCACCCCATGTGTTCCAGAGGTGCTGGTCACTTCCTTCTCATGGCCAGAGCAAGGACAGGTGGGGTTCAGTGCCCGGGGTGTCCTGGGGGCACAGGGAACCCCTTCTTTCCCTTCCTGTCCCCCACCGCCTCCTACCACCTCAGCAAAGCAGTGTTGGCCCCCGGTCTGGCCAGCACGGGGAGCCGCAGCCCCAGGCCTCAAGGCTGGTGCCGCCCTGGGCCCCTCCTGAGCCAGCTGTGGCCGCTGCGGCTCTTGTCTGGGACCCAAAAACCTCTCAAGGGCCCCAGCTGCAGGGCCCTCTGGGCAGAGCCCCCACTCCAGACACAGGTGTCCCTGGGGTCTCTCGCCCGGCCTTCCCGAGTGGAAGCTCAAGGAGCCCAGGTGGGGATGACCGCTAGGTCGGAACCCAAATCCCCCACTGGCACAGAGGACCAGAGCTGTGGGGTGCAGCAGTCCCTGCCTCTCAGCAGTGGGGGCACACAGGCCTCAGGACTGCGGGGCTGGGTCACTGCCATCATTCCAGGGCACCTCCAGGTCCCTGGGCTTTGACCCTTGGCTGCCAGCTCCCAGCGACCTCCCCTGCCCTCTGGGGCCCTGACGACAGGAGGCCAGGCCCAGTCTCAGGGTGGGGGTAACGGGGTGCCAGAGGCCCCTCCCTCCCAGTGAGAGCAGCCTGGGCTCGTGCCAGCCCAGCCCTGCCCTGCCCGCTGCCAGCCGCCCCCTCACTCTCGGTTTCCCAACGCCCCGGGGGTGTCAGGCCTGAAGAGACAGGTCCCTGTACCCAGGGGAGCCAGTGTGGCCCTGACTGCAGCAGCCCAGATTGAGGATGGGGACCAAGGAGGGCAGAGGTTTGGGCAGAGGTGCCAGGCGTGCAGGACCCCCGGGCCCCTCCAGCTCTGAGCCCCTCTGGGGCATGCCCTCCCCAGCTCGGGTCTGTCCCTGTTCCTCAGACAGCCTTGGGGAACTCCTCTTTTTGGCAGGCTTCCTGGAGGAGGAGGGTACCCAACCCCAGGGTGGGGTCCCTGTGGAAAGGATGGCAGAGGGGAGTGGAGTGGGGAGTGGGGGGCTCAGGGCATGCTGGGGGAGCTGACCCACAGGGAGGGTCTCTGATCCCTAGAGCCCAGGGAGCACTGGAAGGCTCCAGAAGGAGCGGACGGGCTCCGCTCTCCCTTCCTTCCTCCTTCCCAGGACGCCTGGTCTCTGGTCTGGGGGTGGGGGTGGGGCACGCAGGGGGTCAGGGACTTCCTGTCCAGGAGCCAGCGTGTCGGGCACCAGGACACTGTCCTCCCGCCCAGCGTGCAGTCCCTCAGGAAATCCCAGGCTGGGAACGATGACCGCACGGCCATGGCCGCGACAAGGGGCCTGGGGTCCAGCATCTGAGGCCCTCAGCCCTCCACACCTCGGCCCAGGGACGTTTACTGGACAAGGGGCATCGTGGCCACAGCAGGGATGTAGTCAGGACACCAGTGTGAACCCCATCTGTTTCATCAGGCAGGCGCTTCCCAGCTTAGTCCCCCTCCCCGGCCTTCGTAGGACCAGAGCGGCAGTGTACACAGAGTGCCCAGCAAATGCCCAGTGTGGGGCCAGGGCTCTGTGTGCGAGGGGCTGCCTGTCCCCGATTCCCTATCCCCACGGCACTCTCCAGGGCCACAGCTCTCAGACAGGGCCAAGGGCTGGGCGGGCGGGTGTGGTGTGGCCCATAGGGAGTGTGTGACAGCTGACCATGCTCAGGATCCGGGCTCCCCACACACGGACAGAGCCTTGGCCGGGGGACAGTGGGCCGGATCAGGCTAGGTCGGGTTGGACGAGACGATGGCTCCCTGGGACAGATTGGACCCTGAGAGTGGAGAGAGTAAAGAGGGGTACAAGAACCCCAGATGGGGCCTGGAGGGACCATACGTCGCCCCAGGCACCCCCTCCCACACGCTGCCGGGCATCCAGCCCCTGGGCATGCAGTGCCCACAGCTCCCACACTCCCAGCCCACAGCAGGTGTCCCCCTCACCTGCTTTCCACCATCCTGTCCTGCCCCCGCTCCCAAAATCACAGCCCAGAGACACGGGAGACACTGCTGCCACCACCATAGCCACCCGCAGGCACAGTGAGAGAGGCTTGACGCCCTGTCTTGCGGCTGGGGGACGGCTGTGCCCTGTTGGCTGCATTTGGCCTGAGCCTCTGGGTTCTTCTGTCTGGGTTGAGGCGGGGCTCTCCCAGGCTCCCCACCAACCCAAGTCTCCCCACTCGCCTGCCTCCCGGCCAGCTGGACCTGCACAGGGGCCCCCACTGCTGGCATCAGCAGGGCCCAGGTTCCAAAGCCCAAGGGCCAAGAGGAGGGGAGCCCCGGGCACTGGCAGTGCGCAGATGCCTGGGCAGGAGGGTGTGGGGCCTGTGTGCAGGGGCAGAGGGTGCCGGGATACGCACACGGCACACACTGTCAGGGGCGTTTCGACCGGGCTTTGTGCACCCCCACACCCAGCTGGGGCGCAGTCCTGAGCTGTGGCCTGGGGGACCCCCTCCCCAACCCTCCCACGGCAGCTCTGACCTGCAGGGGCCTGAGTGGACAGAGGGCCTTCCCTCCCCAACAGACCCACACATGCGTGAACACAGCACCTACGCAACATGCACCTGTGCACAGCACACAGTACGCAGGCATACATGTGTGCACAGCACGCATGAGCCAACAGGGAGCACAGTGCCTGCTGCTACCCCAGACTGCGTGGAGTCGAGGACAGTGTTGCTCGGTCTCAGGAGTCAGCGTAGCTGGGAGGACCCTGGGCCAGCTGCCCACGGGTGTGTGGAGGGGAAGTGGCCTCCCAGCTGCCCATGTTGCTGGCACCAAGGGACAGCTCTGAATGTGGACGGCAAGGCTGAGGGCCCGGCAGCAGAGACAAAGGGCCCTTTGTGCTGCCCCTGCCATCCTTTTGCTAGGGTTAAGGTGACTGAGCAAGGCCCCCCTCCCCCTCCGGGGCAGCCCCGGACCCAACCCCTGCATGCCAAGGCAAGGGGTGTGACAGTGTTATCGGCTTGTTCAGGGGCAGGCAGCCGGGGAGACAAGTGCCGAGCCCCAGAGCACCACCCCACCACTCCTTCCTTGGCTGTCAGTGCCCTGCTGCCTGGAGTCACCCTCTGCCTGGGGTGCATCTCGGCTGCCCCTTGCCCTCTCTGGGTGCCCCCAGCTGTTCTCTGACAGATCCCGTGTGCCTGGGAAGTGAAGGTGGAGTGTGGGATGTAGAGGCTGGGGAGGAGACATCTCAAGGGTCAGAGGCTCCCAGCCAGGTCCCCCAGCTTTCCCAGGGCCTTGGCATGGAGCCCCTGCCACAGGAGTGGAGTTAGAGGCTCCCCATGCACCACCCCCAGCACGGGAGGTGATGCCAGAGCCCACCCCTCCAGCCCAGGGTTTTGGCCAGGGCCTCCTGGAGCAGTGTCCAGGGGGTTCCTGATCCTGCGCTGCCGGTGGACCCTGCAGGACAGGGCCTGGCCAGCACAGATGGGAGGTGCCAGGGGCCCAGTGCCAGTCACTGCCTCAGAGCAGGCAGGGCAGGGGTGGAGCCTTGGGTCCAGTCGGCCTGGAGTCCTCCAAAGCAGGGTGCTCCTGGGGTCTTGGGCCAGGACTGGGGGCCCCAGGGGGAAGTGAGAGGGTGGTGGGCTGAAGGGCACCCCTCACTGGGTGGCAGAAGTCTGGCTCCCAACACCTCTCCCTGAACTGGCAATGGGGCCCACCTCCCCACCCCTCAGCCCACAAGCTGCGGGGGCAGCAGCTGGACAGGCTACGCTGACTGTGGGCCCTGGGCCTCAGGCAGGCCCGGCCACCGCATGAACAGAAGCTGAGGCTCAGAGGGCAGAACATGGGCCTACCCTTCCTGAGCCTCAGTCTCCCCATCTGTCAGCAGACAGCCTGGGACAACAGTGCCCACAGGTGCCCCCACGGGTCCCCCAGCTCTGGAAGCTCTGGGGCCCGGAGGTAAGGCGGGTGGGAGGAGGGAGGAGGAGGTGGTATCCTGAGATGTCACGGGAGGAGGAGGTGGTATCCTGAGATGTCACGGCCCAGGCAGGAGCAGCAGGTTCACATCCCACCACCAGCTGCACCCCGCAACCTAGGACCTCAATGGCTCCAATGTTCTGCCAGCTGAGTGCCAGTCCTCCTCAGGGCTCAACGCCCCTCCCTGGTTCCCCTGTCCCTAAATCAGGAGACCCCAGCTTTCCTGCCGGGCAGCAGACAACCCCCCACTGGGTGGGGCTCCTCCATGCACAGGTGCCTTCCCAGGAGCCGGCCGGTGCAGCCTCCTGTGCCCAGGCCTGTCTGTTCCTCCCCTGCTCCTCCAGGGATGTCCCTGCCCACTTCGCCCCTGCCCCTGCTTGCATGGGCTTTCTTGGGTGGAGGCCTGGCTTGGAGGCCTCCCCCGGTGCCATGTGGGGCCCAGCGATGGGTTCAGTACCCCAGCCACGCCCGGTGCCCTCTGATGCCATCCCCTTCCCACGGAGAGGACACCAGAGCCAGCTCCAAGGGGTCCAGTTCTGCCTTCTGTCTCAGTTTCCTTCTCTGTTGCCCGATGCTGCCCCACCCCTGCAGTGTCTACCCTGTGGGAACTGCGCCTCTGCCCACTGCCCCTCCCTCTAGATGTCCACCGGGTCCAGGGCAGGGGGGCATGGGGAGGAGGGTTCCCCGCTGTGTGGAAACGGCAGCCTGGGCTTGGACGTGCATGTAATCTTCTGCTGAGAAGATAATTTCTTTCCGTGACTTTCTCAAGCCTGGGGGGGAACAAAGCGGCTTTTGTGCGTGCCCTGGGTCCACCCAGCGGAGTGGGAGTTTTCCTGCAGACGAAAGCCCTGCGACAGCGACAGGAGGTCTCCAGGCCTCTCCTTCCTCTGTCCAGGGTTGCCTGTAGCAGAGGGTGCAGTGCCCCGGCCTTTCTTTTCCCTTGCACCCTGGGCCAGACGGGCCTGCCGAGGGGGAGAGGGTGCCCGGTCACCGGCGGCCTGGCAGAAGGGCCGGACAGAGGAAGCTGACTCCCTCCAAGCTGGCGCTGCTGAGACCCAAAGTCCCGAGGTTGCAGTTGCCTTTTGGAAATATGAAAGAAAGAAAATACACACGCTCACGCACACACACGCACAAACGCACGCACGCACGTGCGCACCAATAAAGGAGTCTCTCCGGGCAGGGCGCCTTCAGGCAGATCTTCCCAAACTGCCTTCCTAGTTAATTTACCTCCCACTTCCCCCAGTGAGAACCACTGGTCAGTCCTCCCCAAGAGACTGTCCACCTGCCTCGGGGGCACTCTGCATCCAGCGGCTGCTGCAAGGAGGAGGCGCTGCAGCCAGGCCCTGCCCTCCTGGAAGAGGAGGAGGCTTTGCGTGGACCCAGGATCATCCTGGATTCTCTGTGTGCTGGCTCCCTGTCCAGCAGCCGCCCTGTTTCCTGGGCTGTCCCAGACTGATCACACTGCTCCCTGGGCTGCTGGGTGCCAGGAGCCCCAAGAGCACAGCTCCAGGAACTGGACCCAGATTCTGCTGCTGAGGAGACAGGTGAGGTTTGTGTCATTTCCAGCTGACTGAGCCGCCCTTCCCTGGGGCGCCCCCACTCCACACCTCACTTGACACACAATCCACCGCTGTAGCTGCTGCTGGACACGCAGTCTGGGGTGCTGTGTTACCCCACTGCTGCGCCGCCTTCACCTCTGCCTGGCACCTCCGCATCCTCCCGGGCTGACTGACCCCTCCGCAGCCAGGCCTGCCTTCTGCTGTCTGCCGCTGCAGGTCTGATGACTCTGGGGATGGAGCATCACCCACAAGGGTCCTACTGGGTCCTCTCCGTCCTTGTCAAACCCATCAGCCAGGGCTCCTGAAACAGTCACAAAGGGTGTCCCCGGGGTGGGCCCTCCTGGGCTTTCCCACAGTGGTCAGATCTAATCCTGAGCTCCTCAGCAAAGCCTGGAGATCCAGAGGGCCAAGCCCTGCTGCCCATGGCCTCTGGTACTCTTTGTGGCCCACTCTGCTCCTCAGAGGCACTGAGCACCTCCCTATCACAGGGCCTTTGCACAGGTGGTGGGCTTGGCCCATCCCACCTGTCCCTCAGGTCTCATCACAGGGCAGGCACAGCTTCTCCAGGCAGTCGCCTCTCCACCCCCTCCAGCCCCCCACTGTGGGCTTGCTGCAGGTGCAGGACAGCTGCAGGGAGCCCCAGGGCACGGCCTGCTGCCTGCAGACCTAACAGGAGGAAGGACATGAGCACAGTGCCCAGGCCCCCCAGTCCAAGGGACACAGGGCCAGCCCCCTTCCCAAAGCCCCTGCACAAGGAGTTCTCGGGGTCCCACCCAGCCAGCTTGGGTCCTTTGCAGATGGCGAGGGCTGCCCATAGGCGCCCCCTGCCACCGGGGCCCTTCCTGCCCGCCCCCTGGGGTCCTGGGGCCTTGGGGGCCCATCAGACTACCCGGAGGAAATCCTTGAATTTTCTGAGGATGAATGGAAACAGAGACTTCTTGTTTATTTCCTGGGGACTGGAGGGGTGGGAAAGCACAGCCCCTCCGGGCTGGGTTAACTCTTTCTCCTCTGGTCTCATTGTCCCCTTCCGGCCTGGCTCCTTGTACTCCTTGGCGCCCAGGACACTTTCCTGAAGCAGCGTGGGGTGGGGACAGGAGCTGAAACAGCACAACTAAAACAAAGCCAGCAATAAATCCGTCCCTGGTGATGGAGTCTGAGAACCAGGAAGCAGCTCCATAAGGGGGTGTGGGCCAGGACCGGGGGAGGGGGGATGTCTAGCTCCCCAAGCCCCACAGCCAGGAGGAGACCTGATAAACCTGCAGGCTGGTGCTTCGCTTAGGGGCTCCTCAGCTGGGGGCATCGTGGCAAGATTTTCCCATGACCTCACCGGAAGGGCTGAGCTAGGGAGCTCCCAGCTACTGACGCCTGGCCGGCCGCAGCAGTGATCCCTACAGACAGGAGGGGCTGGGGTGGGTGCAAGGAGGCCCAGGATGCAGACCCCTGCGCTGGGCATCCCAGGTCCTTCGTGCCCACCCACCAGGCAGCGGGCAACCCCAGCATCAGCCCAGCCTCCCCATGAGCCATCCCCGAACTTGCTGCAGAAACAGCTGAACCCCAGGCTGGGATCAAGGCCAAGGAGGCCGCGTCCGCCACACTGAGCCTGCAGCCGGCCTCATAGACAGACCCCAAGGAACGGCCCGATGCACATGCAGCTCCTGCTCCCGGGGCATCTTGGGGCTCACGCCTGAGCTCGTGGCCCCTCCCTCACATACTAGCCCAGGGGGCCGCACCAGGAAGTGTGACCGCCAGGGTGACCAGCAGACCGCCTGCCCCTCCCCCTGCCCTGGTTCTCACAGCTCCGCATGGTGGAGACTCCCACGCACCCTCTCCCCGTGACCCCGAGGCTCCTACTGGCTCCCACAGCCCCGCCCACTCCAGCTTGCTGGCTACACCAGCCAGATGTCTGGGCCCCCTCCTGCAGAGAGGAAGGGAGCTGGTGGGGCAGGCAGCACACAGATCTGTGCCAGGGCCAGGCACATCGATGTTCTCAGTGCCCTCCCGTGGCTCGAGTGGGGAGACTGAGGCCCAGGAGCCTGGGGCTGACCTTGCCTGGAGGTGGATTGCAAGCCTCCTTCTGGTCCAGCTTGCCGTGACCTTGGCCTGCTCCAGTTCCTGGCCTGTTGGGTCACAGGAACCCGGACAAAGTCCAGGGCATGGACATGTGCAGGGCTGGCACTGCAGGCCGGGTTGAGAGGCTCAGCCTGGCCCAGCTTCACTCTGAGTCACCCCAAGCACTCACCAGGCCCACACCCCTGCAAGAGCTCCTCCAGGAAGCTCCCAGGTCACAGACCTCAGTGATGGCTCCACATACCTGTCCCTACATATGCATGGACGCCCAGGCAAGTACACACATGTGCACATGAATGCACACGCAGGTACACACCCAGTGTGCATGCACAGGCAGCCCAGCCCCTGAAGATCACGCACGTTCACAGATTCACACTCGTCTGCACACACATTCCTGCAGGCACTCACACATGTACACACATGTGTGCCTGTACACACACGTGCACATATGGATACAAGTGTACACACATGGATGCACGAACACAAGCACGCTCTCATGGATGCCCTCACATATGAACAGGGCGCCCTCACATATGAACAGGGCTCCTTGTGGCACACACACAGGCTCACCAGAAAGCCTTTCCCCAGGAGTGCCACACCGGCTCCACTTGGGTGACAGGTGACGGGCTCCCTCTGCATACAGGTCACCCACACCTTTCACACACACCTTCACAAGGGGTAGATGCAGAGTCCCCCATACCCAGCAGGGAGTCGAGTAGGGCCCGGCCCCAGTGCAGAGGAGCCAAGGTCACCACCACCGAAGTCTTTCTCTGCCCAGAGGGACAGGGACCCAGCACCTCAGAGACCTGGGGTCTGGCTGAGCTTTCCACCACTGACTGATTGGGTGAATCAACAAGTGAGTGGATGCACACAGGGGCCTTCGTCCCCTGGCCCCTGGGAGGAGCTCTTGGGCGGGGCTCGTGTGTGTGTGTGTGTGTGTGTGTGTGTGTGCGCGTGTAGGGCCAGGGCTGGGCGTCCTTTATGGGCCTGGGCAGTGGCACATGTTGGGCGGATGTGGGGCCGACTCCTGGAGCCTCTGGAGCTATGTGGCTCTGCAGGGTGACGTCGCAGGGCTCACAGTTGCCACTGCCCACCCCCAAAGTCAGAGCATCTCCATGACGCCCAGTCTGATGCCCCAGCCTGGAATCCCCTAGGCCTGGCCACTGTCCTCATGTCATCTGCTCTGACCTGAGATTGACAGTGTCCACCTGGGGCCCTGCACTGTCCCTAGCTCACTTATATAACCTGGCCGCTGCCCTCGGCTCAGTCCTCTGAGGTCTCAGGGTTCCCTGTCACCCACAGGCGCTTTGTCTCCTGGGGGCCTGAGTCCTAGTCAGCACAGCCAGCCTCAGAGGGTCAGACACAGAGAGGGCGGGGGAGGGGGGAGGAGGAGGGGGGAGGGGTGGGAGGTGGGAAGAGACCCCTCCTCAGCTGGGAAGAGCTGTGGAAGCAGGGAAGGCACTCCAGGCGGGGAGACTGTGACCCACACCGGCTCTTCCCAGGGCTCCTGGGGACACCTGTCTGCCTGGCCCAGCCCACCCCGTTCCCCATCTGCAGCTCCACTTCGGCTTCCCACTCTGAGTCCTGTGTCAGGAAGGCTGAGGCTGCAAACTAGAGGGAGTCATTTCCGCAGGCACCGGGGGTCTTGGGACAACGGTTTGTTGGTCTCCGGAGGGCTGGGGGCAGGGCCAGCTGTCACCAGTGGGAGGAGGAGCAAAGACAGAAGGACAGTGGTGTAAAGTAGGCATCCAGCTCTGCACCCCCTTGGGCCTGCCTTGGTTTTCCCTCCTGTACACAGGTTTGTGAATGTGGGCATCATGGTCCCCTGGCTACTCCTGTTGCACTTGCCGGGGACCCTCGGCCCTGGGCACACAGGAAGGAGTAATTGGCCCATGGACACATGACAAGCCGGGTCCAGCCAGCCTAGGACCAGGACTGACTTGGGGCCTCTGGGGGCTGCCACTGTGCAGGTGGCTGGGGAGGAGGTGGGGGGTGCAGACTCGAGCGGGGTGTGGCAGGGCCACAGCCACCCTGGCGACCAGCACCTCCCTGGTCAGTGGCAGTGGCTTTTGGGACAGCGTAGTGCCCCCGCCAAGCACCTGAGACTCCCTGCTGGGAGCCCTGCCTGGACTGCAGTGGGGAAGCTCCTGGCCAGGAAGCTCCCGGCCATGCCGCAGGGGTGGGATGGACACAGTGCCCCTGGGGACATCTGGCCTGAGTCCTTAACATCCCCCAGGAAAGTCTGATGACCACCCTGAGGCTCCGGGGCTGCCACACCACAGCAAATTATCAGACTCACTGCCCTGTCCCTGCAGCAGAGGCCAGCGGTCCGGAGTCCAGGTGCGGGCAGGGCGCCCATCCCCAGGGACCTGTTCCTTCCCTTGCTCCAACACGGTGCAGCTGGGTCCATACCGCATCCTCTGGACTGGGGGTGATGGGCACCAGATAGGGTCCCCAGAGTTCAGGGTGACCGCATCTTAAGGCTTAGCCACCCATATCTGGGACACTTTCTGAAACGTTTATGCCACTCGGGGCCCATGCTGAGGTTCCAGAGGGCACAACTCAGCCTGGTGCTGATACCACAGGCCCTAAGCTCAGCACAGGACACCTGCGTGTGGGACACCATCCCTAGGGACCGCTCTGTGTCTCAGCTCCTCCAGCAGGCTTGCCAAGATGTTTTGGGCGAGGCTGGGCAGGACAGGCAATGACAGCTCAGGCCTCTGTGTAGCAGCCTCTGTGTAGCAGCACTGGCCAGGGGTCCCGGCAGCATGTCCTCCAGCTACTAGTGGGTGGCCGCCCTATTTGTGCAAACATGGGGGTTCAGGGCCCCAAAGCCAGGCACTGGGCAGCGGATCATGCTGGCCACAGGCAGAGCCAGGCTGGGGCACAGAAAGGAGACACCTCCTGGGGCCCAGGGGCCTGGGAAGCCCGTGGCAGGTGTGTCCCCAGCCCTCAAGGGGCAGTCAGGCCTAGGTTAGGGTTTCCTGAGCTGGTGCCATGCTGGGCCTGGCCTCCCTAGTGTGGCTGCCCGCAGCCCAGCGCCCGAGGCCCTGCAGAAACGTCCTTTGTTGGCCACACAAAGCAGCTTTGAGCCGGGCCCTTATCTCTGGCTGCGGTGAGAGGGGACACCACAGATCCAGCGGGGCTGCTGGCCAGACTGACGGCCCTCGAGCCAGGGAGAGGGAACGCATAGGGTGGAGCGGGGGAAGGGGGGCTGCCCCACCAGGTCTGCAGGGGCTCAGGAACGGTGCAGCTGGGGGCACAGCAGGCTCAGGGGACACCAGATCTGTGCAGATGGGCACAGACTTACACAGGTATGGTGGGCACACA
The DNA here is from genome assembly GCA_004027455.1 of Hydrochoerus hydrochaeris. Taxonomy (NCBI): domain Eukaryota; kingdom Metazoa; phylum Chordata; class Mammalia; order Rodentia; family Hydrochaeridae; genus Hydrochoerus; species Hydrochoerus hydrochaeris. Next base: position 97,613 of record PVLA01004165.1, on the reverse strand, counting down.
GGGCACAGGTGCATCTCCCTGGGCTGGCCGGGATGGCAGTGGGGCCCCTGCTCGGTGACGATGCCTCGTGGGTCAGGCCTGCTGTTCTTTATCCCTGCCTGGATCTCTGCAGACGCAGCCTGAGGTTCTGGGCACCTGGAGGGCACAGCCAGGTCCTGCTGTGCGCCTGGGAGCTCGGGTGCTGCCTGCCTTGCCCAGGCCTCTGTGTAGCAGCACTGGCCAGAACAGACAGGGGCAGGGCAGGGACTGCACTGGAGATAGGAGCCTCTTCAGTGGTCTTGCCCTGTGACAGCTCTGGGGGCCCTGGACCCGGACTCAGCCCCTGACCTATGCCCATCTCTGCACCCACCTCTGTTGCCCAGGGGCTCAGCAGATGCTGTTAAAGGAATGATGGGCAAAGGAGTAGCGGGCGTGGACAGCAAGGGGGCGTGAGGAGAGCGGAGCGACTCGGGAGGGCCCCGCCAGGAGCAAGCTCTGGGCCACCGCCCCCGAGGTGCGGGGTGCAGGGAAGACATTGCCCCGCTTGGCCCCAACCTGAGCTGTGGCGAGGACAGGGCTGGTGACCGACCGGAGGAGGCTCCGTTGCTCTGAGGGACCCGCTGCAGGCTGTCAGTACCTAGCGAGGGTAGGTCAACCAGCAGCCCCATGGCGGCCAGATCCAGAACCCAATCCAATTCCTCGCAGCCCAGCACCGGGACCGGCCAGTGCACAGGCAAGGCCACCCATGCCTCTTCAGCCCCCGCCCCAGGGTCCCAGAGCCAGGGCTCCCTGCTTGCTGTAGCCAACGCGCTGCCGTCCTCCCTCCCCGACTTTCCCACAGGCATTTTTGGCATAAAAGTGACATTGCTGGGACGTGGGTTGAGGTCAGTCTCCCTCTGACCCCCGTCTGGGCCCTGGCGGCTGTGTCTAGACACCGCTTCTCTGGCAGAGGTGGCCCTGTCCTCAGCTCAATGGGCAGCCTGTGGCCTGGTCGGGCTGTCACTGTGGAGTGGAAGGGGACTCCCACTGGTGGGCCATGGCATAGAAGGGCCCCTTGCTGTCATGCTGCACAGTGTCATCGGGGTCTCCTAGGTTTTACTCATTCTGGCCACACTCCTCCCTCCCCAAGGAAATGAGGGTCCTGCCTGGGGCCTTGGTGTCCCCAGGTACACTCCAGGGATGCCCACAGTGCACAGCTTGGGTGCTTGACATCTGGGGCATGATTATTGTGACAGGAGTCATGCCCGTGGGAACCTGAGCCCTGGTGACAGAGGCGTTGGCTCAGGCCCTCATGGCGGGGAGCATTTCTTTTGATGCAGTGGGGGGGGTCTCGGAGTTTCCCAGGGGACTGTGAATGCATCTGGGGTCTGGGAATCTGCTGTGGCCTGGGGGACACCAGCACCCAGCTGTGGAGCAGCTGTGGGGGCCTCGATGCTGCTGCCCACACACAGCCACTCAGCAACCGTCTGTCGGGTCTGGGTGCAGCGGGAAGCCGGGGGTCGGTGTGGATCTGTTTCCTGGTCTCACCTGGACCAGGTGGATGGGGGGAAGGCAGCCAGGTGCAGCCCTGGGAGGGGTGGATGGGGAGGCCGGGGGGAAGGCGGCCGGGCACAGCCCTGGGAGGGGTGGTAGGCAGCCCGGACGGGAGTTGACTGCAGCCCTGGAGCGGGAAGGGCACCACAGCCAAGGGATGGCCGGGGGCACTGCAGGGATCGTGGCCTTGGGAGGTATGACCTCAGTCACCCTTAGACATCTGTGCTTGCCCTTGGGGCCCTGGCACCTATGGCCCCTCTGCTGGGGACATTGTGGCTCCACGTGCCCCAGTTGTCCCTCATCCTTGAGTCACAGCCTTCTGAGGGGCCACGCCCGCCATGTCCAGGACCAGCTGTGTGGCAGAGGTTCCTCAGGGCCTCAGTGCTGACCATGCTGGCCCAGGATGAAGTGACCACTGGACCAGACGCATGTCAAAAGTCATGGGCAAACCCAGCGTGGCCGGAGAGTGCAGTGGGCATCGCTGTCCACCCAGCCCAGCCCCACCACAGCTACAGGTCCCAGTGTACCTTGTAGATCCTCTTGTGGGTTTTTTTTTTCCCGGTCTTTTTGAGGCAGGGCCTCATTAGGCAGCTCAGGTTGACCTTGAGCTCATTTTGTAGCCCAGGTTGGTCTTGAACTTGCAATGATCCGCCTGCCTCAGCCTCCTGAGAGCTGTGATTTCAGGTGTGCGCCACCGTGCCTGCCTGGCAGACCCCCTTGTGGCACCGCTGGCTTTGCAGGACAGCGCTGGCCAGTCTCCAGGCCCTGTCCTCCACCCATCCAAGATGCCACTGTCCCTCGCCCCCACCTGGCCCAGGGCCTGCCCAACCATCCTCAGGGCCACTCACCTGACTGTGGCCCCTGCTCCCTGGGCACCTTGATCCCTGGCTACTTCCCACCCAAGCCTCAGCAAACGGCTGCTTTATTAAATTCCCAAATTGCCTATTTCAAGACGCCATCTGTTTGTTTTTTGCACTCTGGCTAATGTGATTTTGCCTCACCACTGAACAGATCAAAGGAAACAAAAGACCCCCCAATGTCCACAAAGCGTCTGACAAAGTGTAACAAAATTCTTAATAAAAAAAGATAATAAAATATGATGGAAGACTGCCTTTACATCACATCAAAGATTTATTTTAGTCACAAACTGACTTCCTCCCTTTTTTTTTGAGATGGGGTCTCACTATGCAGTTCAGGCCGGCCTTGAACTCACTAGTATCCCAGGCTGGCCTTGAACTCTTGGTGATCCTCCTGCCTCAGCCTCCTGAGTGCTGGGGTTACAGGTGTGTGTCATCACATCTGGCCCAACTTCCTCCCAAATGTGGGAGTTCCAAAGGCGACCTGTTCACATCCGTCACAGGCTGGGGCGCCTGCCGGCGTCGGACACTGCTCTGAGAAACCAGGCCACGTGACCAGGGGGAGACAGAGATGTAATTATAAATGCTGGGGAAACAAGAGGTAAAGGTGTCATTGTGTCAGAGGATTTGGTCAAATACTCAAAGAGCCAAGTGCCTTCCCGAGAGCAGAGAATGCCCAAGGTGGCTTCCAGGACATTCACAGAAACCTCCCTTTCTGCCGGTCGCCCTCCCCTGCAAGGCAGGAGAAACAGACCCGCTGCCAAAACCAGATGAGCCTGACAAGGGGTAGCCCTGCTGCCCACCAAGAAAGCTTCAGACTCCACAGAGGGACGTAGCGGGGGCTGGACATAGCAAGCTGTGACTTGTCACATAAAGACGTCCGTCCTCTTACATAACTCTAGAAAGATAGTGACATTTCACTTTCAAAAGTTAGGGTTCTTGAGTTCCATCTCCAGTACCAAAAGGAACTTAAAAAAAAAAAAAAGTAAGGTTCAGGCAAAAACGAAGCCAGCGAATCCAACCAAAACGGTCCTGAAGCGAGCAGGTGTCTCGGTGAGGCCGCTGCAAGGATTCAACAGTCAGGGGCAGGGGTGGTGTTTATTCTCCTCCTGTCAGAGCCCGACCCTCCTGTTGTGTGGCTTCATTCCAAGTCTGCATAGTGGCCCAAAATGGCTGCTGGGGTGCCTGTCAACACCCCTGGTTCCAGGTGGCTGGAATGGAAGTAGTCATGCTGCCCTTTACAGGGAGGCATGTGCCCTTTACCTACACAAACACACACACAACTCCAAAACGTGGTCTGGGCCATCACTCTGCAATAGAAGCTGGAAGATGTGCATAGTTTATGCTTTGCTGCCTCAAATAAAATTAGGTTACAAAAGGAGAGAGAAGGTCATGCATGTTGGGGTGCGCTCTGAAGTCCCTGCCAAAGTCAGAATGGGGGTGTCTTAGTGACAGTCCTCAGCACTGGAGCAAACGCCTGACACACACAGCTTAGAGGAAGAGCAGTGTGACTGGGGTCACACAGTCCACAGTCAGCCGGCTCCAAGGCAGGACCCCATGGGCTTGGGTGGAAGATAGCAGCTCACATCACAGAGGCCAGGAAGTATGGCAGGAAGGGCGGGGCCGGGGGGCATGGGCCTTTCCAGGCCACACCCCTGAGCCTGCCTCTTCTGAGCAGGCCCCGCCTCTGATGGACAAGCCCCGCCCTTCCAGGCAAGCCCCACCTCTTCCCACCAGGGGTCTTCTAACACAAAGCCCTGGGCACAGGCGTGGCCAGCTGGGCCGTGAGGCAGGACCGCAGTGAAGCCAGCTCATGGACCTGTTGCAGGCACAGTGGGTCATCCACGATCTCACTCACATCTGGGCACCAGGTGGTATCTGGAAGAAATAAAGTTGGATCTGCGCCTCCGCCTCATCCCAGATGGCGCCTAAATGTCACCATAAGAAGTCAAGCCACACAGGCCAGGGAGAAGTGTCACCTCCCCAGCAAGACACAAAGTCCAGGAATCCAATACTTGGAAATGATTTTTGGTAGATTCAACCACAAAGGTTCCGAACAGTGGAAGCCACTTTAAGCCAAGGCCAAAGTGTAGTGTTCAGCAAAATGGGGGAAATATTGGCAAACTACAGGTGGAGGGCAGATTCCTGTCACACGTAAAGAGTGCCGACAAATCAATAAAAGTCTGTCCCATTGGAGGAAAAACGAAGAAGCCAGGGATAGCAGCAGGTGACAGGAGAGAAGTCAGACAGGGCCTGGTGGCTGCAGGATCCCAGAAGACAAGAGCGTGGTTTCCTTCCAGATCGGCGACGGGCCTGCCCACCCCAGTGGCCCTGGCTACTCTCCCAGCCACAGCCTCTTGGAGCAAGTTCGTCCCCTGTGACCCACTTCTAGGTGCCGCCAGAGGGCAGGGAGTTCCGGGCCATAGGGAGTGTTCCTGTCCCTCGGAAAGGCAGGACGGGGAAGGGGGGTGGGGGCCAGGGGCCGGGTCCTGCAGAGCAACAGCAGCAGCAGCAGCAGCAGAGGCAGGTGTGGCCAGGCCAGGGACCTGGGTGGAGGCGGGAAGGGTGAGACGGCACACTCAAACCCAGACCTCAGCTTACAGCCAGACAGGGTGACAGTCGCGCGCAGGTGGTGATGGTCTTCTGTGGCAAGGTCCACGCTGTGCTGAGGCTGACCCAGAGGAGGGCACCCCTAGCTCAGGCTCTGCCCCTGCTGAGGGAGGGAAGGAGCCAGGAGTGGGGGCCCAGAGGCCTGCTCATTAGCATCTCATTTGCATGGCCATTCACCCTTTCTCCCGAAGCAGCCCCTTTCACAGCAGAAGGGGAGGGAGGGCCTGGACCCAGCTGCCCCTGCCCAGGGAGACACAATGGAGTGGGCTGGGGTCTGGGCCTGCGGGACCATTGTGTGTGGGGCCCTGCGTGTTTGCATAGCAAGCGTCTGGGCCAAACAGGGGCACAAGCATCCCAGGAATGCTGCCTGAACAGGGGGCTGGCCGGACCCCCAGGGGATGTGTTCCCTAGCCCTGTGTAGCCTGGGCAAGTCAGGACAGAGGATGAGAGAATGAGACTGGCTAGATTTAAGGTCCCAATAGCAGTGACCCAGGACCACCAAGCACAGTGGTCTAGGTTGTACACTGCTCAACTTGAAGGAGCATCTCTGACCTGGGCAGCTACAGATTTCAACCATCCTGCCATCTCCCTGCCCCCGGCTCAGTGACTGCAAGAGTAAAAAAGGCAGGACAGGAGACCTGTCCTTAGAGCACACCTACATCTGGGCATTGGGAGGTGGGGAGGTGACGTAGAGGAGCTGCAGGGAGAGGTTCTCCAGGGCTGTGGCCTCCTTGCAAGGCGCTGTCCTGAGCCACACCATGAGGTGACCGCCTGTGACCCCTGGCAGCTCCGAAGTCAGCAGGGATGGCAGGGAAGCGGGGCGTCAGGGGCCGAGGAAAGGACCCCAGGCAGAGGCTTCGGCCTTCACCTCAGTGTCCACTGCTCCCTGAACCCCACAGTGACAGTGAGGGCCTCAGCAGCTGGTGGTGGCCTTGCTCCTGTCACGCCCAGGTAGAGGCGCATGCACAGCCTGAGAATGGGGCTGTGGGTAGGCCTGCGGGGCGGGCCTGGAGACCGAGGTATGGGGAGCTGAGCAAGGGCAGGAGCCCAGGGGTGACAGCACTGGGGAAAGGAACACAGGGGCCAGAGGAGGCTGGAACGATGAGGACCAAAGGTCATCAGAAGTCTCGGTAGCCTGGAGGTCTTTGAGTGCGACCCGGCCCCCCAGAGCTGCACTGACCCCTGCCAGGGGCCGCCCACTGCCAGCCCTGCAGCAGCCCACATGGTGAAGCCCTTGCCTGCCCTAAGGGCTGGGAGGAAGGGGCAGTGCTATCCTGGAGTGAGTGGGCCCAGGGCTCAAGGGGGCCCAGCCAGGAGACACATCGGGTCCCACCCAATGCACACAGCTGGGCACACACAAACGCACACAGGTGTACACACTCCCACACATGCGCAAAGGCACACGCGGCAGCCCCCTCCAGCGCCCCTTCCCACCTGTGCAGCCAGGGCTGGTTCCCAGGAGAGGGGCATTAGGGTAGGCGGGAGGAGGCTGGGGAGGCTGCCCAGGGCTGACCTGAGCCACACAGGGAGCACCTGAGGGGCCCAGCTGTACCGTGGATCTTCCTGGGGCTCAGCAGGCTCAGGCGTGGAGTCTGCCACCCTGAGCGCTGGCTCAGGGTGGCCGACACCCAGATCAGGCAGGGTCCCAGCAGCATTTCAGCCCAGACCACATCCCTGGTCACCCCATGGCTCTGGCCCAGTTCCTGGGGTGCTGGATCACAGCAAGGGAAAGGGAGGCCTGGCCCTGGGTGAGGGGCCCCAGGACAGGAAGGGGAGAGGTGCGTTTTTCATTCAGGACCAGGCCAGCGCAGCTTCTGGGGACCCGGATGTGGCTGCAGGGGTGCAGGAGATCCAGGGACAGAGCGGCACCCCAGGGCTGCTACAACCTCCTCCTCCACCCAGGATGCCCTCAGGAAACAGAGGCCTCTGCCAGGGGCCTCATCCTTCCCCCACCACAGACCTGCTCCAGAGGGGAAACTGAGTCAGGGTGCCCCACTCAGCACATCTGACTGGCTGCACCTCTTCCATGGGCACCCCAGGTCTGGAACATTGGAACATTCTAGTCACCTACCTCTTCTTGAGTCACTTCCTCTGGGAACTCTTGTCCCAGACACTTCGTGTGACCAAAGGCACACATGTGGCCCTGTGTGCCAGTGGGGCCTGAACCCCACCCTCCTCCCTTCCTCCCGGGTCCCCTCTTTCTCCTGTGTCCTTCTGTCTCTGCTCCACTCCCCTCAGGCTCTTGTAGAGCCCCAAAGAAAAGAGAGCAGCGCTGTCCTTGGGCCAGAAGGCGGAGACCCAGGAGGTCCCGAGCTCAGCAGGGGCAGGGCGCGCCCCTGGGACTTGGGGTGCTGCCTGGTGCAGTGGGCCCTGGTGCAGGGCTGTGGCAGAAAGAAAGGGCAGGCAGGATGAGGACCAGGGCTGGGAAGAGGCCTGCCCGGGCCCATCCCCTCAGCTTCCAGAGACCAACGCCCCGCCTGGCACCCTGTACCGTGGAGGTGGTTAAGGATGAGAAAGCTGCAGGCTGCACCGGCCCCTGTAGCAGGGCCAGCATGTGGATTGCTGTGGGCTGGGCCTCAGTCACCTGCAGCACGCCAGCCCTGCTCCCCTGGGGCTAGGGAGCTCCTCCATCTCCAGGGAGCTCGAAGGTGCTGGGGACTTCCCAGACCTCCGCAGAAGCTCCTGCTGGGGTGGTCTGGTTCTGGTCCTGCCTCTCTTTTTCATCCACTTGCCTCAATTTCCCCACCTTTAGATTGGGCCCACCTGTTGGAGTCACTGTGATCATGATGCATGACATGGAAGGTGACCCAGACCCGGCCCACTGTCTTCAGACAGGAGCCCGACCCGACCATCCAGAGCCGGGCCCTGGCGCGTGAGACGCTGCCTGCGTTGACCCTGCTGAGACTGGGCAGGGCCTGGAAGCCTCTGCCCATGTGGCCTGCTTGTGCCCAGGGGTGCCCTGGGAACCTGGCTGGGATGGCAGCCCCTGTGGCAGGGCGGGGCTCTGGGTCAGGGCTGGAGACCTAGGCGCGAGGATCACCTGGGCTTTGTGCGCTGACCCGGGGTGGAGCCCAGCTGGACCCAGCGGGAGCTGGGGAAGGAGGCGGATGTAGGCTGTGGTGGCCCCCTGCTTGCCCACTCCTCCAATCTGCCCCCAAGTCACTTCCCCAGCTGGGCCCCCATCTGCTCTGTCTGCCGTGTGATTTCCCATGCCCAGGGCCTCTCCGTGGCTTTTCACCCCAGCCGACCCCTCTGCCTGACCGCAGAGCCCTCACTCCCTGCCTGGGTTGGGTCCAACCCCCAGGTTAGGAATAACGGGGCTGGGCGCCTGCAGCCTCTTCTGGGGTGCTGCATGCTTCCTGGGTGTTGCTCCGAGGAGTGGAGGTTGCCAGTGTGAACATCTCCCACCCACCTCTTACTGCCTTGGCCATGGGAACAACTCTGGGGTCCCCCAGCCCGGGGAGAGGAAGGTCTGCATCCCTCCTGGAGCCGGAGTTGCCCAGGGGATCCCATGTCCGGCGGGGTCTGTGCCACACAGCTCCCCCAGCGCCCAGCTGCTCCCCAGCCCTGGATGGTCAGGCTGGGCGGGTCTGAGACCTGCTGAAAGCACCCCGGCTCCCTTGGGGGGAGGGCAAAGCGGGGATCCGATGGAGAAAGCAGGCGCTGCCACCAACCCCAGGGCGACCTTGAGACCCCCCCCACAGAGCCTCAGTTTCCCACACCCAGCTGAGGTGGGTGAATCTGAGAGGGGCTGGGTGGAGAGGTGGGGTCCGGGGCTGAGGTTCACACGGTGGTGGCAGCAGAACTGTTACAGGCAGCTGGCTCTGCGAGGCAGGTGGATGTGGCCTCTAAGAAGAAGCCATCATTTCCTGCCGACTTGAATATTTTGTGGAGCCTTTGACCCGGCTCCTTCCTTTCTCGCAGTGGCTTCCAGCCCCCCGTGGATTTTCCTGTTTACTGAGCCCCAGGCGGGGGCCAGGACCTGGAGATTCCACAGCTGCTAACCCCCAGGTCCCAGCTGCAGGCAGTGGGCTGGCCTGGGCCGGGTGCTTCCAGCAGTGTGGCCACCCTGCCCAACCTGCCAGAGACCAGCCCTCTGGGTGGCGAGGAGGGGCCCCGCTCGCGCTTAGAGCCCCTTTCTGCCCTCTGAGATGCGGGGTCCTTGTGTCAGGCCTGGGGTGGTGGCCACCGGCCCCCGAACAGTCTGGACTTTTCATAATTCACCCACAAGGCCCCCATCTGTTTCCAGTCGTAGCCCACCCGTGACATTATTGCCCACCCCGTGGCATGTGTGGCAGAGGCACTGCCATCCTGCAGGTGGCAGAGGTAAGGCCAGGGCAAGTGCCCACCAGCCTGGTTCACCGTGTGGCGTGTTCTCCTGTCCTGAAGTGGGGACAGTCCCCGCAGCCTTGGTGGTTCCCAGGCCTGGGGGTTGGGCCTCCTGGAGAGGCCAGTGTCCTGAGAGCAGACTTCCTTCCTGTGACCCGAAGAAAGGACCTTCGCTGGGGGCAGTGGCCACCATCATGGGGCAGGTGGGAGGCTGCCAAGCTAGGACCCAGGCACCCACAGAAGCTGCTGTGCCCCAGCCCCAGCTCCGAGCAGCGCTTGTCTGCTGTGACCACGCTGGAGCCTGCTGCCCACTCAGGACAGGGTCCACCCTCACCCTGCCCCCGCTGCAGAGGGTCCTCACACTCTGCCGGCCTCAGAGCCGTGAAGGTGGCCATGTGCAGGCCCCTCCCCGCAGGGAAGAAGCGTCTTCCTCCAACAGTAAACAGACTGTGGACCTGGGCACCTCTGATCCTGCGGTGGACGAGGCCAGGTCCCAGGTGCCATCTGCGGAAACACCTGTTAGCCCAGGACCAAGGTGGTGGGTGCTGCTGCACCGCACAGAGGACCCCAGCAGGGGACTGGTTCCCTGTGACACCACCCCTCCTCCACCACCGCAGCCCCACAGGGTGGGGAAGTGGGGGGGGGCAGGGGGCCTGGCCCGGCTGGGTGGGAAGGGCAGGGATAAGACCTGGGCTGGCCCCACGGTCCAACGAGGAGGGGAAGAAACGGCGCATGTCCTGGGTGGGGGCTTTGGGCCAAGGTGGCTCACGCTCTACACAGCCGTGCCTGAAGGCGGGCTCTGCACGCTTCCGGGCCGCTCCAGAGGGTCCCAACACAGGCTGGGGTCCCCACGCAGTGTCCAAACAGTAAATTCATTCCAGAACTGGGTCTTTCTTTTCTTATTTGTTTGTTTTTGAGGCAGGGTCTCACAGGCTGGCTTTAAATTCACTATGGAGCCCAGGCTGGCCTCAGACTCCTGGCCATCCTCCTGCCTCAGCCTCCTGAGTGCTGGGATTGCAGGTGTGTGGCACACACCTGGCAAGAGCCAGGTGTTTCTTGAGAACAAGCAGTGCTTTTCCTCTGAAAGGAATGTGAGTTTAGTTCTAAACCTGTGAACCCGCAGTCTCTGCTATACCTCGGGAATGCAAAGGGCCCTGTGCTGGGTCAGTCCTGCACCCCAACCTGGGTGACACTGTCTCCAGGGCCACAGCTCCTGGGGTGCCAGACTGCCCAGAAGAAGCCAGGACAGAGGACCCACTATCCCAGGAAGGACAGAGGCCTGTACCATCCCAGCCTGCCTTGGGATGCCCCCCTGTACCCGCACATACCCTGGCCACACAGCCCTGATCACACCGCAGGGACTCCTGAGAGACCCCAGGGACCCCTGGGACAGCCATCCTGGCTTAAATTCCATTCTGTTTGGTTCTACCAGATGGATGTGGGTTCAGGCCTCCAAGGACACCCAAAAACCCAGCTCATTGCCAAGACCAGGGTCCCGGGGTGCAAGGGGCACACTCCCTGGGGCTGCGGGATGTGATCAGGGGAAGCCAGATAGAGGCACACAGAGAGAAGATGGGGGGCTTCCTGTAGTGGGTACAGAGGCCCCCCCAGGCCACCCACCCCTCTGTGCTGCCAGCAAGCTGGACCTGCCCACCCCATTCTCAGTGGGTCCCAGCCAGTGTGGGACGATTTTGAACCTTGGGGTGCTAGGAGGCTGCAGGGGAGAGTCCTGTCCACATTCCCCGACCCCACCGCACCCCGTGATTGTTGGGGTATAACGCAGGGAAGTAACGCAGACATCCCGTGGGAGTGAGGCTCTTTGCAGCAGGACCAGGGAAATATGCTTTCTGTTTGGCTTTGATTGAATTTTTATAACAGGAAGAGTCCTTTTATTTGTGTCAAAAAGGAAGTAACCCATAAAGATAAACAATTTTTTCCCCTAAACTGGCTTTACGTGAAAAACAAAAAGTTGTTCCCCACGGTGGAAGAGATGAAAGAATAGGGCCTGGCAAACCGAGATCCCCCGTCATTCACTTGCCTCAGTCTCCCCCTGGAAGTTTAGATGCCACCCTGGCAGTGGGGTGCTCCGGAGAGGGGCTCCCCTGTCAGGCTGCATTCCCTCATGGTCCCATTTGTGTCTCTCCTCACCCTCTTGTCCACTGCCCCTCCCCACCCTTCACAGTGCTGGGGGTTGAACTCAAGGCCTCACACTAAGCCTTACTCCCAGCCCTTTCCTTATGTTAAAATTTGAGGCATGGTCTTGATAAGTTGTCCAGACTGGATTCAAACTTGCAAGCTGCCTGCCTCAGCCTCCCAAAGTGTGGGCATTATACACATGCACCACCATGCCTCATGTCAAATGATGAGCAGACTGGGCATGAGGGGCCCCTTGTGGTGACCCCCGTCATAGAGTCTGATGGCAGTCCTGGCTGCCAGCCATTCAGCCACATCATCACAGTTGGTGCCTCTTGGAGATCCTTTTGGAGCCTTATGGAGGTCCTTTTCATAAAATGCTACTTTTAGGGAGACCCGGTGTTATGGCTTATGTATAGATGTCCCCCAGAGCCTCATGTAGTCATAGGTGAGGGCTTTGTCAAAGGTGGCTGCTTCTAGGGTGTGTGATGCAGGGGTTAAGGGTGGGTGGTTACTAACTCAGCCTATGGATTGGTTTGGCCCTTGCCCTAACCCCAGTAGCCTGGATAGACTATGAGGTTGACAAGAAAGGGGCTGCTAAGGTCCCTGGTTGCTCTGCTGCCTTCTGCCCACCATGAGTGGTTTCTCCTCTGTGGTGCCTTCTGCCAAGCCACCTTGCCTTGGAGCCAACTATGGACTAAAACCTCTACAGACTGTGAGCCAGATAAGCCTTTCCTCCCTTAACTTTGAGCATCAGGTATTTTGCCTCAGCATCAAGAAAAGCGCTAGGACACTCAGGGTGGAGCTCACGTTCCGGCAGGGTTGGAGCTGTGCATCTGGGGGCCTTGTACCTCTCCAGGCCCATATCAACCTCAGTGAGGACTCCCTGAATGTTGCGAATTCCTAAGCTGAGGCTTGAGCTCTGCCTGTGGTGGAGAACCACTGAGTCGGAGTTCAGATTGGGACTCAGCCGAGGCTCCTGTGGATACTGGGTGCAGCCAGGCTTTGCAGCAGAGGCGGCCAGGGATCAGTGAAGATTCACCAAGTTCAGGTGCACTGCCTCGCTCCTCTGCTGAATCCGGGCTTTTACAGTCCTCTCAGGATGTTTGTAGCCCAGTGGACTCCACCTGGATGCTCCGTCTGTTCTCTGGGGCTGGAGTTAGGGAATCAGGTGGCCCAGGCCTGATTCTGCCATCGGCTGCTGCCTTGGGTCCTGCCTGGGCCATGCAGCTGCTGCAGGCTCTGTGTCCTAGGACACAGCTGGAGCATAGGGCCCACCTGCCCTGGGCTCAGCATGCGGAGCTCTCTGTACTGTTGAGTGAGTGCCGGGCCCTGCTTGCACTTGGTCATTAGCAGACATAAAGATGTCATTATGTTGTTTGCTGGGAGAGGGGCCTGCCCAGCCCTGTGCCGCAGGGCAGTGCAGACAGGTGCCTGGCTGGCCCTGGGACAGCCCTGAATTCCTTCCTTCGTGTCTGCACCCCTGGCAAAGCTGTGATACTCAAAAATGACCTGGCAGCTCAAAGATGGCCTTGCCCCTGAAAACAGTCCTGGCTACCAAACTCCGCAAACCACGTGGCTTCCAAGCTCAGACAGCTGTGCCTGCCCAGCTCTGGAGCCCAGTGGTCTGCAGGCAGGTGCAGGGGGCCCAGTCTCTGGGCTTAGGGAGGACCTCCTCCTCCAGCTCCTTGGTCTCTGGGGTCACTCAGTCACTCCTTCCTCACTCCTCCCTCCTTCCTGATGGCACCTGCAAAGGGGCGACTTCCAAACAAGGCCACAGTTCAGATTCAGGGTCTCTGTCCAGCCTATCTCTTGGGGGGCACCTTTAACCCTTAACCCCCCACGGGCAGGGCAAGTGATAAACCAGGATGCCATCCTGGTAGGAAACCCAAAGCACAGTGCCCTCCTGTCCCCAGCTGCCTGTCCTCCACTCCTTCAGGCACCGTGGTCATAAGAAATGGGAAAAGGACACCAGATGCAGTGAGCTCAGACTGTGAGGTGGAACCCCCTTCCCTGGATACCTGCCAGCCCCCGCCTTCTTCCTGGGGCCTCTGCTCCTTGGTCACCTCCTGCCTGATTCCCCACTAGAACGGTACCACTTGGCTCTAAACACAGTGACCCTCACAGCCCTGGACACGTCTGCCTAATGTCATCTTCCTCCCACACTCACAACCCCACCAAGGAGGACCTCGTTCAGAGCCAGGCGTGGTGGTGCACACACGTCATCCCTGCACTTGGAGGCCGAGGCAGGAGGATTGCTGTGATTTGAAGCCAGCCCAGGCTACACAGTGAGTTCAAGGCCACCCTGAACTGCAAATTGAGACCCTGTCTCAAAAAGACAAAACAAAACAAAGAAAAAACTCTGTCTTGGTCCCTGGCACCTAGAGCCCAGGTCAGCGTCAAGGGGCCCAGCCAGGGTGGCCACAGCCAGCAGGGGCCTGGGTGCATAGCCACAGGCTGATGGAGGACAGCAAAGTGACTGCAGCCACAGGAGCTGCGGTAGCCCCCAGGCCTCTCCCCGATTTCTCCCGGGAGCCCGAGGGGTGCAGGCTTCCTGACTCCGGTGCATCATGCTGCCCTCCAGAAGCATCTGTGAGGCTCACAGCTCTGACAGCACCAGCTGCCCCCAGGCCCTGGGCCCCCACCTGAGTGAGGAGCCCTCTGCAGCCTTCCTGGGCCACCTGGGCCACAGGGACTTAGCCACCACCGTGGCCACAGAGGGGTGTGTGAGAGGAGCCTCCGCAGCAGCCCCCTCGGGGAGCCCCGGGCCCCACCACTCAGGCCGCTGTGCCCCGCTGGCACTGAGTGTGGTAGCACGGTCACCTGGCAGAGGGTCGCCATTGCTGGGGTGGGACCCAAATGCAGGTCTCGTGTGGGTCCTGGGTCTCCAGTGCAAGGAGCAGCCATGGCCCTGGGGTCCTTTCCTGGGGGCGGGGAGCCCCCATGGCCTCTGGGTTCGGGTCACTCCCTCTGATCCTGTGAAGACCTAAGTGGTGGTGGCGGGCGGCGGGGACCCGAGGAGTCAGAGACAGTGCCAGGCAGTGCTGAGGAATCTTCTACCTGATGGAAACACTCGAGCCCCTTCTGGAGTCTGAGAATCACTGCACCCCAAGGTTGCCAGTGAGGCGCTACAGGGACGCAGACAGCAAGAAGCAGAGCGTCACCCAAGCCCCTCTTGGGTGCTGTCCAGAGGGACCAGTGTTGCACACCCAGCGGGCATTCGCGCCGCGGCCGGACGCCTGTTTTTATTTAAATGGCCCGGAGCGAGTGTCTGGCTGGACCAACATTCCCACGCCAACTCAGCAGCGCCTCTGGGTTTTGGCAATTTTTTCCTTTAGCTGTCAAGGCAAAAATATAGAAGAATTCTGGTCTTGCTTAAAGGCTTGCTGGGGTTTTTTCCCTTCCCCCTGGGGACCCGAAAATAGCTCGCAGATGTGTGGTACCTGCTAATGTCTGTGCTCCCCGCCACCACCCCGACTCAACTCCCTGCGCTCCCTGTAACCCAAACCCTGGTTTCCAGGCCCATTTTCTTTTTAAGAGGGGGTTGTGGGGGGAATGTGGGGGCGGACGGAAGTCCTAAACATATCTAAATGTGTCTGGAGCAAATTCCAGGAAACCCAGGCCCCTGAGGAACCCCTACCCAGGGCTGGGGAGCAAGGGGAGTAGGGTCTGCACCTTGGGAAGCCCACTGGGTCCCTGGGAAAATTTAAATGAGCGTTTGCGTGGAGGGTGGGGCTGGGCCTTGGCCCTAAGCCACACTCCCAACTCTTTTTTTTTTTTCCAATTTTTTTGGTTTTTATTTTGAGACAGGATATGGCTAAGTAAGTCACTAAGTGGGCCACACTGGACTGGAACTTGCCATCCTCCTGCCTCGGCCTTCCAGAGTGCTGGGATCGCAGGCCTGTGCCACCACGCCTGGCTAACATGGACTTTGCAAAACAGAGAACTTTCTGGATATTTTTACCCCTCAAAAGGAGAGAAGGAGAGAAAAGAGGAAGGAAGGAAGGGAGGAAGAGACAGGGAAGGAAGAGGGGGAGGAGGCAGGGAAGGGGTGCTGGGGAGGGCCAGGCTCTTCAGTGACTCAGCCTCCAAGCTGAGCTGGCCTGAGCCAAGGGGAGGGGCCTCACGGTTTCGTCCCCTGGGGCCTTTTCCTTTTGGAGAAAGTTCTGAGCCACAGCAGGCAGGGGGCGAGGACGGGTGTTAGGTGTTACCTCCCCTCCCCCAAGACCTGGAGGGGCCCCAGGGCCCCAGCTGCTGAGACCCAGGGTCTGACCCCAGGGTTGGCTGGGCCGCCACTCTGTTCAGATCCCTGTCCCCTCTACCTGATGGCGATGGTGACAGCCTCCTGGCCTCCTGGCCCCTGCCACATCCCCTTCCCCAGCCACCCATCGTCCTCCTGCTTCGGCCCCTGGTCTGGGCAGTCCTGGCAGCTTCTGGGGGGACCTGGGTGAGAGTTGCAGCTGGGCTCCCCCTTAACCTTCCCCTGGTCCCAGGAGCCCCCAGAAGTGGGTGGTGGACCCCGAGGAACCCTGCCCCCAACCCAGCTCAGCCCAGTTTAGGCTCTGAGGCAGTTGAGGGTCCTGCTCCTTAGAGTGCTGAGGTCACTTGCTGTCCCTCCTGCATCTGCATTGGGAGCTGTGCTCTGAGCATCAGGGACAGACAGGTGGCTCTGAGCCCCAGCTGGCATGGTTACCCAGCCTGTGGTCACCCAACCCTAGGAGGACAGTGCCTGATCCCCCGGCAGGGCTATTCTGTAGCTGCAGCTACACTGTCCGGGCCATGCCAGCCCAGGCCACGCTAGCTGGGTCTCTGCAGCTAACACTATCTGGGGATTTGCCCGGGCAGCACACTCCTGGGCCATGGCTCTGGGACACCTGACTGGGGACTGCTGGGATGGCAATGCAGACAAGCCCTTGGACACACGTGGGGGCATCTGTCCCTGTAACTGGGCCTAAGAAGAGCACATGTTCCCAGAGCTGGTCAAGGCCTCTCTCCATTAGGTCTGGAGGCCAGCTGATGGTCCTGAGGAGCTCACGAGTGGGCCAGGTGGCCCTGTGCCCATGTCCCTCCACCCTCCAACAGTTCCAAGTCAGGTGTGTCTGTGTAGCTCCACAAGGCTGTGCGGTCAGAGTGCAGGGGACACCTGGGGGCCCCCTGCAGGCAGGAAGCAGCCCCAGCCCTGAGAGTGACCTGAATGTCTGGCCTGGCCTATCCCTCTGGGCAATGCTAAAACCTAGAAGCCACTGCTGGAAGCCACTCAGGTCTTTAGGAGATGTGTAGTCTTGTTTTATTAGGAAAATACAGACAGGACTTTAGAGGTCACTCAGCAGAGGGAAAACCGAACTCCGCGGTGGGCCAGTGGGTGCGTGGGCCTGACCAGAGTCTGGCACGCAGGACTGGGCTGCAGCTTGGCTGGGGTGGATGCAGGGGGCTCTGTCCACTGGACACTGCTCTGGCCTTCAGCTCAAGGGCCACAAGCATCTTAGATAATATTTATTTATTTATTTGTCTTTTTGAGACAGGGTCTCACTATGTAGTTCAGGCTGGCCTTGAGCTCACTTTGTAGCCCAGGCTGGTGTCAAATTTGCAACGATCCTCCTGCCTCAGCTTCCCGAGTGCTGGGATCACAGGCATGCGCCACCACTCCTGACCCTAGATATGCTTTATAATCAACCTTGATTATAGCACACACTGTAACCCCAGCGCTTGGGAGGTTGAGGCAGGAGGATGACTGTAAATTCAAGACCAGCCCGAACTGCTTGGTGAGGCTGCCGAAAAGAAAAGAAAAGAAAAGAAAAGAAAAGAAAAGAAAAGAAAAGAAAAGAAAAAGGAAAGAAAAGAAAAGAAAAGAAAAGAAAAGAAAAAGAAAATCAAGTTCCAATGCAGGCCCCTTAGTAGTCTGCAGGCCAGGCCAGGGTACCCCACCCCAGCCTCTGTGCCCCGTGAGGTCTCCTGAGCCCACACCAGGTTACAAGGGGCAGCCCCTCCCTGCATGCTGTCCCTGCCTGACTGTGCCAGTCTTCCATGTGCAGTCAGAGGTGAACCCAGGGCCTGGCTGTGCCCTGCGATCACGACCCCCTGGGCTGCACCCACTCCTGAAGCTGTCTTGTCAGCCACGGTGTCTGTAGACTCCACTTCCATCCTGAGAGAGGGGACCGTGCTTCCTGCCCTACTGTTCCCAGGCATGCAGGGGGCAGGGGCCAAGATGAGCTCCAGCCAGCTGCCCGTGAGACTCCTGGGGGACTTCAATTCACTGTCCTCTGCAGATGCTGAGGTCACTCCGGGGCCTCCACCATAGGTACCTGGGGCTGAGGATGCAGCAGGGGCACCAGGGTTCCTGTGTACCATCACCTACCTTTTGGAGAAGCCCAGCCTCTGGCACGGGAAGCCCTTTGGCTTAGGTATAGATCTCTGCCCTGCAGTGCCCACAGGACCTGCCCAGCCCCTCCTGACAATGTCCTCATGCGGCCTCCCCATGCTAACCTGCAGGCAACCTTGGAGAAGAGGAGCCCCAGGGGGCTTACGCTTCTGCACGCCATCCTGCAGCCTTGCCTTACTGCAGGGAGTATCCAGCCTAGAAGTGGACACTGCATTCAGTGTCCTGCTGGGGTGTACTCTGAGCGCCTCATCCAGGCGGAAGTGACCTCCCACCGCGGAGGCCTTGCTGTACCTACCTCTGTTCAGCATCTTGAAGCTTCCTACTGGGCGGCTGGAGCTGGGGAAAGGTGTGTGCCTCCCTTGTTTTTCTCTAGCTTCCCCAGTGCCCCTGCAATGCCCACTGCCAGCCCCTGCAGGTCACCTGACCCAGAGAAAGTGTCCAGGCCAGGGCATCAGGACTGACCCTTGGTCTGGCAGTGATGGGTGGCAGAAATCACAGGCTTAATTTGTGAATGAAAAGCTTCACACCCTCTTGGTGGAGGCCCGCCCCTACTCAGGTCCAAGGGAGGGATGGCCTCAGGGCTCCACTGCCCTGCCCTTGGCCTCTCCTCAGCCCCAGCTGTCCCTGGGGAGCCACAGTTGTCCCCCTGGAGGCCCCAGCAGCAGGTTGTGCAGGGGCTAGAGAGTAAGGCCCATGCTTCCTTCTGGCCACATACCCAGCAGCTGTCAGAGGAGGTCATTCTTGCCTGCTGGCAGAGTGGAAGCCACAGCAGATGTGTTATGGGCACTCCTGGGGCAAGGATGGGGCGGGGCTCCTGCCCCAGGGCTCGCTCTTCCGCTCCACTCCAAAAGTCTAAGGCCTGCCTCCCAGACCAGACTGTAGGACAGGTACTTTGGGCCTGGGGTCCCCTGGATGTCCAGCATGGACAGTGGCAGCTGAGGCCCTGGGCCCCTGTCCACAGGACATAGAGGGACAAGCAGTGTGGGGAGCCTGGGAGCTGTGAGGCTGCAGTCCTTCCTTGTATGGAAACCGCTCTGCTGGCTGCTGCTGTGTTACATAAACATCTCTACTGCCTCGGCGCCTCTTCTGGGGCACTGACCTGGAGCTGCTACCCCAGGGTGGGAGAGCGGAGCCACCGGCTGACAGGGCCTCGACCCACGTGTGTACTCCAGGAACAGGTGTGTGGAGAGGCGAGAAAGCAGCCCACCTCTGCAGCCTCCTCGGGCAAGGGGGTCCTGTGCCCCCCTCCCCGCCCACCTCTGAGGCTTCCAGTCCCTGAGTCCGCCGGCCCAGTGCCTGGAACCTTTAAGGTCCCTGGGCCTCCACCCCCACTGCCCCTATTGCAGGACATCCCAGGACACCCCCCCCTCCCGTGCCTGTGGGCACCTGGTCTGCTCCACTCCGTGCTGGGATGGGAGGGGTGCCTCAGTCTGCACGCCAGTGAGCTTTGGTTGTTGGAGGGACCAGGAAGTCATTTTGGGAGCCCAGAGGTTAAGCAGTTTTGGCACAGGATGCCCAAGTCTGGCATTTCAGTGGAGAAATAAGTCATCCGGAAGGGGCACGCGGGAGAGGCTGCACTGGCGCTGCCAGAGGGTCTCTGAGCCGCGCACCTTTTCCGGGGCCACTTTAGGCGGCGGCGCTGGGGACAGTGACCACAGAGCATCCACAGTTCCTCTGGGGGAGCGCGCGAGGCGTCTGGCCGACTGTCCCTCGGGGTGCCCCGCGCTCCTCGGCTAAGGCTGCGGGCGAAGCGCCACAGTCCCTTGGGGTCTCGCGCCCCAGAAGTCACGGCTTAAGGTCTTAAAGCCGCGGCTGTCGCGCTCTCGGGGGCCCAGCCGCTGGGCCAGACACACCTATCGCGCCCCAGGGCGCGGGCTCGGGGTGGCCCAAACTTGGCCTCAAAAGTTCCTTCCCACGTCCCCAGCCCGGAGCTCCTCGGACACGGTTTCTCTTTCCCATTCCGCCCTCGCCTCCAGCGCCATTGAGATGCAAATTGTCCCCAAATGTCGCAGAGGGCAGCGTTGAGAGCGGATCCCTCCGCAGTCCCAGCTCAAACTCTGGTCTCTGAAAACTTTTAAACAAGTAGTCCCGAGCCGGCAGTGCCCGAGCCCGCCAGCGGCACGCAGTCCTCAAACTGAGAGCCGGGCCCGGGATGCGCCCCCGGGCCGAGGGGAAGTGGGTCTCGGGGCGGGGCAAGGGCGCGGGGTGCACGGACAGGGGCGGGGCAAGCCCGCGGGGGGCGGGGCGGACCCCGGGGGCGGAGCGCGCGGCCGCCCTGCGCCTCACTAGCGCCTCGGCCGCGGGAGGGAGCGCAGGGCGCGGGCGCGGGCGCGAGCGCGGCGGAGGAACGAGCGGGGCCGAAGCCCCGAGATCCAGCGCAGCCGCCGGCCGGCGAGGAGGAGGCGGAGCGCAGCGCAGCGCGCGGAGCAGAGGCGCGAGGCCGGACGGCGGGCAGGGATGCTGCGGCTCCCGGCGCCCCTGCTGTGCCTGGCTCTGCTGCCCGCTCTCGCCGCGAGAGGTAGGAGTCCGCGCCGCGCCCGCAACTTCCCGCGCGCTTCAAACTTTAGTCGCGGCCGCGCGCGCCCCGGGTGGCGGGAGTTGGGAGTGGGCCAGGACGCGCGGAGCCGCGGGGCGCGGACCCTACCGCTGGGCTCGGAGCCTGGCACCGGGTCCCCGGCCCGGCCTTGGCCGCCCCGGGCGCCGCGCGCGGGGTTCTCCGCGGGGGCGGCTGGCGCGCTGCCGACGCCTTCTCGGTTTGAAGCGGCTCGGCTTGGGCTTCCTGTTGCTTCTTGGGGCCACTTGCCTCTTTCTTCTTCGCCGCCGGCCCGCGTGGGGGCGGATGTCGGGGCGCGCGGTGTGGGGTCCGGGCGGCGGCCGTCTCCGGGGACACCGGGGTCCCCCTACCCGTGTCGGAGTGCGCGGAACCTGCAGGCGCTTTCGCTTGGGGAGAAGTTTGGGGAGCTTTCGAGGACGCTTATTACTCTGCCCGCGTCGTCCAGAGTGGCACTGGAACTCAACGGTGCCTGACTCCCCTCTTTCCCCAGAGGCGGAGGAGAGAATTGCCCTGTCCCACAAAGTAGGGTTCCATGTGACACCCCGTCCCCGCCCCCACGCAGGGGCTTAGTTTCCGCGGCCCCTTAAGAAGGGAGGAGGGCCTTGATTAATGATCCCTTCCCGAGAACGGGGTCGAATTCCTAACGATCGCGGCTCTCCGCCTCCTCCGTGGGCGCGGCAGGGGCTGCCCGGGAGATGCCCGCGACCAGGTATTGGGTGTCGCGGGGGCGGGGCAGGTCTCTGGGTGCAGCCCCGGTGTCCCAGGAGGCGGCCCTGGCGCGACAATGGGCCGCTCTGATTCCCTGGCCGGCGCTTTGTCGGCAGGAGGGGCCGCGGGCTCCGCAGCTGTCGCATTTTCCCACGAGGGGGGGAGCTGTGTGGCCACCCCCTCCCGCCTCCGCCTCCCGGGCCCCTTCCAAGATTGTGTTTGAACAGCGGGACGATCCCGGGGGCTGGTTAGGGGTGCCAGCCCTACCAGCTTCCCAGTGAACACTACCGGGCTGCTGTTGGGGGGTGCAAAGTTTGGGAGACCGGCCTGAGTCGTCTCCGGTTTCCCTCTCCTGCCCAGGCGTGGCCTGAGCGGTCCCTCCCAGTTAGGAGGGTGACTTGTTCACCTGCCACTTAGCACCTTTCTGTGCTGCGGGCTCCTTGGGCTTGGGTGGCTTCCTGCACACTGTCCCCCAGCCACCCCAGTACCCCGAGGGTCTGGGGCTGTCGGCAGATCCCACGCCCTGGTAGGGCGGGGAGGGGGCTGCAGCGGTCCAGGCTGAATTCTCCCGCCCTTTGCCAGGCCTGCGCTGCTCCCAGCCCGGTACCTGCGAGAACGGAGGCCGGTGTGAAGTGCTGAATGGCTCAGAGACCTGCATGTGAGTAGCCCCCCGCGGGACCTGTTGCTTTTGTTGGGAGTGGAGCCCCTGCCTTCTGGAGAGGGAACACTGGGCCATTGTCTTCTGGTGGCAGCCCATGGCCGGGCGCGGTCACGTGCTGACTTTTATTGGACAAAGTCTGGCAATTACTTAATCACCAGCAATTATGCCGCGTGTGGAACCATTCTCACTGCCGGAGGTTGGTGGAGGTTGGCGCACTCCGTGGGCACCTTGGGCAGAAGTGGCAGCCCTAGGAGGGGATCCCTGGTGCTGTTTCTTCTCTAAGTCCCTGAGAAACAGTTGACCATGGGGGTGGGGCAGAAGCATTTACAGAGTCCCCGCCCCACGCACCACCCCACGCACCGTTGGCCTCTCCTCAGGGCAGATGGGCTTCTTGCTGCTTGAGGGGAAATCGGCTGCTTCGAACCAAGCCCACCTTGGCTTGGCCTCACTTTCTCCTGGGCTCTGGGTGAGGCTGAAGAAGTTGGAATGGTCTTGCTGGCACCACCTGCCTAGGTGGTGAGGTATGGGTGTCCCAAGTCTGGCTTCAGTGCTGGTCACTGTGAACCCCCACCTCCTGCCTGTGCCCAGAAGGCCTCCCTGCTTCCCCTGGGTCCTCCGCTGTGGAATAGGCACGATGAGGGGCTGAGGGACGTGGGGGTGCGAGTCCTGCTGGGATCCAAGCCCTGCTGGCTGCGGCTTAGCCCGCCCGGGAAGTTTCTGAGCTGCTGTGTCTGTGCCCTTCAACTTGAGCTCGCCCTGATGAGAATACTGAGGAGGTGCCTGGGCCGAGGCCTCCCCTCCCCTCCCCTGGAGGCTGCAGACAGGAACGGCTCGAGCCCGGGCGGCGCGCCCTCATTCCAACTGCCGAGGGCCCGTCCCCTTGACAACCCCATGCTCCTGCCCTCGCTGCCCGGCCTGGGCTGGCGGCCTCCTCCCTCCCCAAACTGAAGCCAATTAAGCAGGTCTGGGAGCAGTTTATTGGACAAAGCCGATTGTGTCTTTGTGTGATGCTAATGGATGCACACTAGCTTTTTTTTTTTTTTTTGCTTTTTTGGGGGCCCTTTCTCCCGCTGCAGAAGCCTCACCGACGCTTGATGCCCTAAATCTTGTTTCCCTCCATTCAGAAGCGACAGCTGGGATTCAGGGAAGTGCAGCGGCTATTGTTGGGAGGTGGATTAATGCAGTGTGATTAATTATGCGTGGCTTCCCAGAATGTGCAGCCCCCTTCCCCCGGCACAGTGGCCGGCCGCTCTAACCTTGTGCCTTGTGCAGGCCGGGCTGAGAACTCTGTTCCTGTGGAGGCTGGGGTGGGCTGCAGGGCCACAGTACTGAAAGATGGGAGTACCCACTTCTGGGCCATTGGGGATGGGGCAGCCTTGCTGCGAGCTGGGGCTGGGTCTCCCTGGGCTGAGGCTTGCAGCCCTATGCTGTTTGGGTTGTGAGGGCTGTGCCTCGGGGTGCGGGCTGCCGAGGCCCTGCCATTCCCTGCTGAGCTCTGATATCTGTGCCAAAACCCTTCAAGCCCACGAAGTGACAATGCTGTGGGCTATCTTTGATTCCCAAACTCAGGGATATTGTCTGTGAACCCCCCAAGCCGGGCCACCAATAAGGGTTTTGTGCTTGACCCTGCCTCCTCCAGGACCCAAGGCCCCTCCTCCTCGGCAAGAAGCCTGCCTCAGTTTGGCCTGGCACTTGGCCGAGCTCTGCCCACAGAGGGCTATTGTGTGGCCCTGCGAATCCAGAAGATGAGGCGGAAGTACCGACTTCTGAGCAGCAACGTCAGTGGCTAGCCACAGTGCAGTTTGGGGGGCAGCACGGCTCCCTCTCTGGGCCTGGACGCTCGTGGGTCCCCAGGTTCCTCTTGGAGGTCCGTGCCATCATGTTCCCACGCCTCATGACTCTCCTCACTGAGGGGAGAAGCTTCTGTCATCTCTCGGTGTCTGCTGTGCAGCCTTCAAGCTTCCTGGCTTTCGGTGCCACTGCTGCATAGATGGTCAGGGAAATGTGGAGTCACGGTGCCTGCCTGGTGAATCATCTCTTCCATCCTGAGAGAAGGAACTTTCCCAGGCTGTCGGTCATGGGGAAGAGGGCTTAGGACTGGAAAAGTGGGCTCTGTTGGTAGCAGCCGTCTTCCCGGAGGCCAGGCAGTGCATGGCTGTGTAGGAAAGGCTCAGCGTGTGTCCTGTGGGTGGGGTGCAGCCCCTGGACCGCTGCTGCAGTGGAAGTCAGTGGCCTCTGGGGCAGGGTGGGTCACTCACCAGCCTCGTTGCCAGTCCTGTGTGTGCCAAGGGTGGTAAGAGCTGGAGGCAGCTCTATCATTTCGGAGTGTGTCTATCACCTGCTGCTTGGGGCTGGGGGCAGAGGTGTGGGATGGCTAACAGCTCCCTCTG
This sequence comes from Hydrochoerus hydrochaeris, assembly GCA_004027455.1. Taxonomy (NCBI): domain Eukaryota; kingdom Metazoa; phylum Chordata; class Mammalia; order Rodentia; family Hydrochaeridae; genus Hydrochoerus; species Hydrochoerus hydrochaeris. Next base: position 73,480 of record PVLA01004165.1, on the reverse strand, counting down.
CCTGTGAGAAGTCAGTATATCCTGGGGTGTCTGGAATCACAGAAGTCACATGAGCCTCCTGGCCAGAGAACCCAGAGGGATTGGGTTGTGACTACAGCCTGCACTGCCTTCAAGGCCACGTGCTGCCCACCAGCTAGGTGACCTTGGGTCTTCGGATCACCCGAGGCTCAGTTTCCCTGTCTGTAAGGCAGGGTTGCTAGGTGGCTGATGTCTGGGTGTAAGTGTTGCGGAGGATGGATGGCTGTGTGTCCCAAGCTGCTGTGAGCGGGCAAAGCCTTGTCCTGAGTGCTTTGCTGGTGAATGAATTGATTCAGAGAATGCAAAGGGGCTGCCTGCTGGGCTCTGCTTGGCTGCCTTTGCTTCCTTCCCTGGATGCTTGGAGCACCTGGAGTGTGGCACAGAGTGGGGACAGGGCTGGGACAAGACAGATATAGCCTTCAAACTGGTGTTCCCAGTGGAGGGCCTGCCAGCCTCCCAGGTCCATGTGCAGGGGGTGGGCCTGCCCCAGCATGCTGTGACATGGCTCCCAGCAGCCCCATGACCCTGTCCCATTGAGGCTCCAGAAGGTGAAGAGGAAGAGGCCCAGGGTGGCTGCTGGGGTGTCCCAGCAGTCACAGCTCCCCATGCCCTGCCCTTGTTCCAGAGCAAGGAAACCAGGCGGGGAGTGACTTAGGGACCCGGGCCTCAGCAGGAAGTGCCTCTTCAGGCTGGGAGGGCCTGAGCAGAAGCCATGTGTTTTCTGTCACCTGGTCCTGCCCTGTTCCACCTGCTGCTTTGGGAACAGAGGTGCTGCTGGTTCTGTCATCTCTTGGGTGAGGACCCTGTGTGGGGCCTCTGCTGCTCAGGCCAGGAAGCCAAGACTGGGACAGAGTTCCCTGCCACAGTGCCTGGGGCTCCCAGGAGTGGGGGCTGCCAGTGCTTACAGAGAGAAAATAATGATACAACGGACAGAGCAAGTAGCTGTGACCCCAGGGAGAAGAGGGTGGGAGGTGGGCAGGGGAGCCGTGTGGAGTGGGTGCTGGTGGGGGTCTCTGCGGGGCATCTCGTCTCAGTCACAGGCCGCAGTCACAGGTCTCGTCTTGTCTCGGTCAGCGGGCACTGGCTTAGGTCCTTGAATACAGTCCTGTGGAGGTCAGATGGGCCCACCCGGCAGTGCCAGGCCAGGCGAGGGGCGTGAACCTTTCCTGTCCTGTGTCTTGTCTATAAATAGTGACAGGATGTGGCTTTGCAGAGGTGACTGAACTTTGATGTTGCTTTCCTCAAAAATGGTGACACCTCCCAAATGGGGAGCCCCCGGTTGGTGGCCCTGTGTTTGCCATCCTCCCTGCAGGGCCAGCGGTGTTGATTTCCTCATGGGTTTCTAGGTAGAAAGGCTGAGGCTGAGAGGTACAGAGGCTCGGCAAGGGTGGGGACGTGGGACCAGCTTGCGTCAGCCTGGCCTTCCTGTGCAGGCGTATCCAGAACTTTCTGGATCTTTCACAGAGGCCCAGGAGGAAGCATCACTGGCTTTAATGAGCGGCTGGCTCCAGGGCATGCTGACGGCCCTCTCTGAATCTGAGCGTCTGATCCCCAGTTTCCCAGGCAGGTTGGGGCTCCCTGTGGGACACACCCTGTGCTCCCTGGCCGGTCCAGAGCCCAGTGGCTCCAGCAAGCCGTGCCCCGGAGCCCGGTCTCCTCTTGGGCTTCAGTTTCTCCTCCGGAGTCAGTGCCTGAAATCCCCTTTAGCTTTGTCCCAGTGAGGCAGGACCTAAGACGGTCAGCAAGCACAGCAGTGTGGCAGCTGGCAGCAGTGCCTGGGCATGTGGCCTGACCATGCCGCTGGGCACGTTCTGCCAGGCTGGGGCCTGCTCTGGGCTCCAGGTTCTGAATGCTGAGCCCCTGAGCCCCCCAGGAGGGGGCATGAGAAACAGGTGGAGGGCAAAGGGAGGTCCTTCTCCAAGGTGGCTGAGCTAATCTGGGGGGCTTTTGGGTAGTGAGTCATACATACCATAAAATTTGCTGTATTAACCATTGGAGGCACACACGTTAGTGGCACTGAGTACTTTCACGACATCATGGAACTGTGACTACTGCCAGTTCCGAGACTTCTTGGCCACCCCAAAGCAGTTGCACCCCAGCCCCTCCCTCAGCCACCAGCAGCCACTGACGCGCCTCTGTCTGTCCTGATGTTTCCTGTGACCGCAGCCTGTGGCTTCTGCGTCTGGCTTCTCTTGTTCAGTTGTGTCCCTGTGCTGTTGCATGGGTCAGAGCCTCACACTCTGGAGACTAGAATTCAGCCACCTGATGCCATTGGGAACTGGCCCGAGGCAGGCACAGTGCTTGAGGCCGGGTGTACTCAGCAGGGGGCATGCTGTGGGCCTGGATGTCCAGCATGGCTTCCTGGAGAAACTGCTGCCTCTGCAGCCACGCAGCCCGGCATGGGCCTGGCCTGCCTGCAGCCCCACCCCGCCCAGGGTCACCTCACCCCTGCCAGCCAAGCCTGTGGCCTCCTGGGCCTGCAAGAAGGGGTTCTAAGTGTCAGCTTGCTGCACTGTGGGGCACGGGGTGATAAAGCAGACACCCCACTTCCTATTGTAGCAGAGGCATCACCCCAGCTGACCCTAGGTCGTTCAGCCTCAGCCATCTGAGGTCAGAGCTTCGGACACCTTTCCTGAGTTTTCTGGGACCTGGGCACTAGGGCAGGGCCTGCTGTGGAGGGTACTTGGCCTGCCAGGCTGAGGCAGCAGTGGGCAGCGAGGCTGTATGCACCCAGGGCCCCTGGTCAGCTCTGGTCAGCTGGTAGGACCGAGTCCTGTAATGCGGACTATGACCCTGCGTCACACTGGGGCATGGAGCTCTGGGAAGAGAAGCCTTCTCCCTGGGATTTCACCACAGAGCAACCCCCCACATCCACTGTCCCCGTCCCTGGAGGGCTATCCTTCCAGCTGGGTCCAGCATTTACCCACCAGAGTGAATTCCTTGATGGCAGAGTGGCTTTTTTTTTTTTTTTGATCAGGGATCTAACTCATGACCTCACACTTACCAGGCAAAGCACTTGAGCTGGTGAGCTAAATCCTTGGCCCTAATTTTTTTTTTAATTTAGCAAGCCTTTTTAATTGCATAATTTATATATATATATTTTTGTCCTGGGGATCGAACTCAGGACCTTGCACTTGCTAGGAAAGCGTTTATGCTGCTGAGCTGTATCTCTGGTCCCAGAATGGCTTCTTTGAGTGTGTTCCTTGGGGCGCTATGGGCACCTGGCCTCTGCTGTCTCTGCTGCACAGGTGGGAGGTCATGTCCTGCTAGAACCGCACTCCCTGGCTGGTGAGGGGAGCTGTGCCGTAGGCCTAGCAGATTCCTGGAAGGAGCGTTGGGTCCTGCTTTCACGTGGGCTGGGGGTTGGGGGGCAGGTGACAGGGGAAGTCGAGGTGAACTAGGGTGGCCAACCCTCCTTACTATAGCTGCAGGTCCCACACACACAAAGCCTGCGGTCAGGTGCCACCCTGCTCCTGGGGGCCACCTTGGGCCATCTCCACACCACAGACTGGCCAGGTGGTGAGAGCATTAGTGGAGAAGTAGTGCATTACTCCTTCCGGTGCAGGCCGAGAGCTGGGGGCAGGTCCTGGCTCACTGTCACCTGGCCTGGGTCAAGTGCTGGAAGTGGCTGTCCTTCTGAGACAGGAAGATCCCTTATCCTCTGTTGACACTGCTGATTTGCTGAACAAACTCCCCCTCCCCCAGCCCCAGCCCCAGCCCCAGCCCCAGCGCTGGCCCTGCTGCTGCACCCTGTCATCCCCGTGTCTAGGGTGGATCAGGGACAGGTGGAGGCTTGAGAGGTGGACACACGGCCAGCGATAGGAGAGGACGGGACTGCTGTCCTCTGCTGAGATGACACCTGGGGTGGGGCCCAGCTGTGGGAAGACCCTGGTGTACTAGGGAAACATCTGTGCCTGCAGCCCTGTGGCGCCCAGGTCCCAGCGGTGGGTTCCCGGGCCCTCAGTGTCGCTTTAACATGCCACAGGCTGGGCTCTGGCATGGTGACAGGTGGTCTGGGACCCTAGCCCGCCCTCCTCCGTGCGAGGAAGGTGGGTGAGGAGTGTGGGAAAGATGGGCCAGGCAGAGCAGCAGGGACCATGCTTCGGGCCTGAGGACCTGCCTCCCACCATTTCCTCTCAGTTTCGGTTGTTGATGAGCGGAAATAACAGTTACTGGAAGTGAGAGGCCGGGGGAGACGCCAGGGCTCTGAGCGTCAGTGTTTTTCCCCCCGGAGGACTTTTTGGTAAATGGGGAGGGAGTGCGAGCCGAGCCTGGGGTGGGGACAACGCTGAGCTCCTAAGTGGACTTGGACATGGCCTCTACCTCTAGAGGGGCTGGGGTCAGAGGAGGCCAGCTGCCAAAAGAGAGCCGGGTCTGGTCCAGGTGTCTGGCACAGCTGTGTTGGGTCATCAGTGTGGGCAGCTGGGCTGAGATAAGGCAGCTCTGTGGCTGGTGGGCAGCTCTGGGTCCCTGGAAGTCCTGGCTTCCAGCCTATGGAGCCTGCAGTGTGGCCAGAGTCCCTCTAGACTTGGGCTTTGAGCCAGACCTGCCCTGCCCAGCACCTGTGCCATCAGCCCAGGTTGATGCCCGGCAGTGGTGGGCTGGAGTTGGCCGCCTCCAGACCTAGGCCTCGTGGCCTCAGCTGCACTCACCTGTGAGCCTGCCTCTCTCCCAGCGGGGAACACCGCCCACAGGCGAGGGGAGTACCCCGCGGGGAAGCCCCGTATCCTCCCGCAAGCCTATTTGCTTTATTTTTATTCCATGTTATGGTTGCTACATCTCTCTGAGGCCACAAGGAGTGACCAGAGGGTCTCATGCTGCACCCTGTCCCCGTGGGAATGTGCCTGCCTCCTTGCACTCCCACTGGGGCTCCTCCCTGCATGGTGGCCTTGTGCAGAAAGGTCTCTCCCAGGGACCAGCCCTGCTGCAGGGTGCGGGGAGGCTGCTGCGCTTTGCTTTCATTTTGGTTGTTTTTGAGACAGGGTCTGACTATGCAGTTCAGGCTGGCCTTGAACTCACTGTGTAGCCCAGGCTGGCCTTGGAACTCCCTGCCACCCTCCTGCCCTAACCTCCCGAGTGCTGGGATGACGGGCGTATGCTGCCACCTTGCCTGGCAACTCTTGAGGTTCAAGCGAGGTCACATGGGCCATTAGAGGTCGAGCCAGGGGTTTGGGCTGGTTTGTGTGTCATTCGGTACCCTGCCCACGCCAGCCCTTACCTCCCTCACCTTCCCCCACGGGGAAGAGGCTCCCAGTCTGTCCTGACTGGCCAGGAAGTCCTGGTGTCCCTCAAAGTGTGACAGTGTGGCCTCCACCTCATGGGGTGGCTCACACTGGGTACAGTTGCCTGGTTTTCATCTCAGAGCTTATGGGGTCCCTAGGCCCCTGAGGGCCGCCTGGTGTACAGTGAGCCTGGCCATCTGCCTGGGGTGCAGGGCTAGCCACTTGCCTGTTGGAGCCCCCGTCTGCATACCGGCCAGGGGGAAGGGGGCTGCTGAGTGCCGTGGGGCCATTGCTGAGGACACTATGCACCACTGAGGAGGATGCCACCGGGGACGGCCCCACAAGTCCCCCACAGCCAGCCCCCATCAGTGGGGTTTCCTGGGAGCAGGCGGAAGAATGTGTCCTGGGGCTACCCTTCCTTTCTGTGTGCCCAGCAGCCGGTGGCTGTGCTCCAGTGGTGGGTGGACACATGCCCACGTCCACCCGCGCAGACAGCTAGGTGGGATGGCAATGCGGGCACTGGGCACCAGGGTGGCTCCCAGTGACGTTGGTGCCAGACAGGAGGGTCTGGGGTGATTCTGGCAGCAGTGGGGGCTGCGTTTCCAGGCCTCCCTCACACCCACACCCCCACCCCGCAGCAGCCCAGGTCTTGTTTTAGCCGCGCTCTCCATATAAGGGCGCCTTGTCCGCCCAGCCTGCCAGGTTAGGAGATTGGGTGGTCAGGCGGGAGATCCAGGCCACAGGTGGGGCAGCTTGGGATGTGGGGTACCCTCCCCACTCAGTCTGTCTTCATGGGAGCTGCTCTGCTCTCCAACTGCAAAGTGCAGGCAGTGAAGTTTCTGCGACCCGCCGGGCCCAGCTTCCCCCTCTCTAAGGTGGACCCAGCATCACCGAATCACTGTGGGGCCTGAGATGCAGCCCACAGCAGCCACAGCTGTGTCATAAGGCACAGCTTCCCCTGTGTGTTGGACAGATGTCAGGGGCCTTGGTGCCCCCACCCCGCCTCCCCCAGCCCTGGCATCCCAGACAGGGGTGGCTTGACACAGACCTAGACACCGAGTGGCCACCCTCAGCCATGTGGCCCACCTTGGCAGCCCCACTTGCCATCCCCCTTTGGTGTCTGCTTGGGAGGCAGAGACAGGAAGTTGGCAGGTCACTTTGGCTTTGGCATCCAGCATAGACAGTGATTGCTGGCTTAATTGATCGACTTCTGGATTAAGCCCTCCCGGCATGCCCAGCTGCGTGTGCTGATTGGCTGCTTTGCCTTCCCTGAGTCTGAGTTGCCGTAGGGCACAAGGTTGGGCCCTGCCCCAAGTGGAGCAGCGGCCATGGGTCATAGGAGGCGCGAGTCCCTCGCCTCCAAGGTGCTGAAGCCATCCCTGTGTGTTCCAAGGGGCCATTTGGAAAGGGGCACTCATTCCTAGCCTGGTCTGCAGCCTGGGGCTGTCTTTTGGGGGTACCAGGTGGTGCGGTTACCCCCAGTGGAGGAAAGGATTTTCCTGGGGACCCCCATGCAGGCGTTTTCACAACTTTGATGGTGACTGCTGGCTGCTGGTTCCTGTGCTGGCCATGCTGCACCTCTAGCAGCTTTGGGGGAGGGGTTGGCCAAATGGTGACCCTTCCCCTGCGCCTTGATCACCACTGCCCACCCCAGTGGGGCTGTCTCTATCTCCAGGAAGTCGCAGGGGGCCTTTCTGTCCCTGCTGAAGCAGACACTTCCCACATGCAGCCACCCTGGGCACAATGAGCCCAATGGGGCATTGTTTTCCCTGTGGTGGGAAAGGTGGCTTCCCGGGGGGCAGGTTCCGTTCCCTCCTCTCCCACACAAAGGGCTCCCTAGCCTGCGAGGAAGCCGAGCCTTTCCCACTGGCTTCCTCTTCCCTCTTCAGTGCATTTGAGCCATTGAGGCTGTGGTAGCTGCCGGGGAGGGGGAGGGGAGCCACTCTTTGGGCTGGAAAGCCAGCTGACTAGGGCCACACAGGCCCTGTGGCCGGCCACCCGTGGGTTGCTCCACCTGCCCTGGCCCTGTGCCTTGTCCTCCTCTGTCCACGGCTGCCCTTGGGTGTCTGCAGCACTGCGTGTGGGGCTGGAGACTGGCCTTCATCAGGCCTCCAGCCTCCCTGCAGCCCCGACTCCTTCCCTGCTCCCAAGGCTGGGGAAGAACACAGCTCCTCCGTCCCTGGCTGTTCCCGGGTGATGGTGGCAGGTCGCAGTCTCAGGCTGCAGCTTCTGGTCTTAGCCAGATCCTGGGGCTTTCTGTGCTGCTGCTCTTTGGGGAGTGAGAGGATGAGGCAGCAAGCATTGAGGGTCTCTTGCCTCCCAGCCTTTGTCCTTGGGACCCCAGATGGGACACAGGGCTTCCAGCAGGTCCCCAAGTCCCTACCCAGCCTGCCCCAGGCCCTGTGTCCTGGTTGGTATTGGCCCTTGCTTGGCTGAGGGTCTGGATCAGATAGGTGTGTGGCCCCAGGGACTCCCCCAGGATCTCCATCCTCAGGAGCCTGGCCAGGGAGAGTGCTGGGCTTGTCGACCCTGCGAAGGCCCAGTGGGGGTCGCTCCACGCCCATGTCTGTTCCTCACACCGCTCAGCCCTGGCCTCAGCTTCCCATTCAGCAGGAGCTCGTGTTGCACACCTTCTGCCCAGTCCACAGGTGCCCAATGGCCGGGGCAGGGATGGTGGGGTGGGCAGAGCAGGCAATGGGTGGCCGTCCTTGCTGTGTCTTAGGGCAGAGTCAGAGCCCAGATGCCCTTGCTGGCCAGCATGCCCACAGGGGTTGGGAGGGGCTTCTAGGCTGGCAGAGGGCTGAGAGGGTCTGACTGGACCCTGGTGGGTGTGGGAAGGGATGACCCTCTATCATGGTGCGCTGTGTGTGGAAACTTCAGACTCGCTGGGAGGGTGGGCACCAGGCTTTCCTCTGCCACTGTGCCTGAGCAGTTGTGAGCTCTTTGAGTGCAGGGCTGCTGTCTAGCCCTGGCCCTGTGGGTGCAGGGGCAGCGTTGTGCTTGTCCCAGGATGTGGCCCCTGGCTATGTGTGTGGCACTGTCAGGGCCAAGCATGAACCTCTTACCTGGTCCAGCCTCGGCCAGAGTGAGAGTCTGCTCCATCCAGGTGGTGACAGTTTGCGCATGCTGCGCCACTTGCCCATACCTGGAGCCCTCCTACGTGCTATCCCCATGCCTCCATTGCACTCAGGGGAAACTGAGGCTACAGTGAGCACCCAGGCTGGGTGTGTTGTATGGAGAGAGGGTCCCATGAGCCTCACCTTTCCCTTGGAAGAGCTTCTCCCCATCTCAAAGGTTCCTCTAGTTGCTGCAGGCCCCTGCTGTGGTCGCCTCCCCTTGAGAGTTCTGGCCCGGAGGATCTTCCTCCCCTACTGGCTCTGCTGCCCCTGGCCACCTCGACCATAAACCCTTTGTGGGCAGGAGGGGCAGGAGCCAAGTAAATGCCCCCACTGTGCTGCTGCCCCTCCTCATTTTGGGGCGGAGGGAGCTGTCATCTGTCCCCTGGGGGTGGCAGATGGCTGCTTAGCTTGGAAAGGAAAACAGCACAATTTAGAATTAGTCCTGGGTGAAAGGTCGCAGCAACATCTGCCTCCGGAGGCTTTTGGGAGTCACATTTCTATGGAGCGCGCGGCCCTGGAGGGTGGCGGGAGCCAGCACAGTGGAAACACTAAAGCCGGGAACAAAGCCCAGCAGCGGCTCAGGGGCAGCAGGCACAGGAGTGGTTTTGTGGCTCCGCGTCTGCCGGAAGCCGCCTGCCACTCACCTGCTTGGGCTGGGACGCAGCAGTTGTACCATACCCGCCAGGCCACTGGGGTGGCGCTTGGGGCAGCCAAACAGGTGTCCAGGCAGCCTCGAGAAGGAGGGAGCCCCTCTTGGGCACACCTGGCACGGGGCTGGGTTCCCATAGCGGGCCCTGAGAGAGAGGAGGATGGGACACTTTTGTCCCATCCATGGAGGCTCAGGGCTCCCATCTTGGAGAAGTTCCCCCTTTAGTCCTGGAAGGGCTACACTGACCTTGGTGGGAGATGTGGGTGGCCATGAGTACTGGGGTCATGCAGCTGGACCCTGGTTTGGGCACACTCTGGGACTCCCTACCACCTAGCGAGCTGTTGGGTATGATAGTCTTGGCTAAGCCCAGATGCCGATTCCCATGGCTTTCACCCAGCTGCCAGGACAGGAGCTGAGAATAGAGTGGCTGCCGCCAAGGTTGTGAGGGTCTGGGTTTTGGGGTTGGTGGCCCTGGCCACGCCAAGCTGCAGCCTCAAGGTCCCTCCCACCTTCTTGGGGAAGTCAGTGCTGGAGGGAAGCAGGCGGTGTGCATCTGTTCTTAGGCAGCTCAGCTGTGAGGAGGCGCAGACAGGTGGGCAGAGCTAGAGTGGGAGCCCAGGCACTGGCGGAAGAAAGGCCCAGGGACACCCTCAAAGGTGCCCACATAGCAGACCCCTCTATGCTGGTCCTTTTGTAGCAGTGTGCCTTCCATGTGGAGTCCCAGAGCCCAGCGTGGCAGTGGGGAGGACAAAGGGCCCTCTCAGTCACCACATTCCCCCACGCGGAGTCTGCTCGGGCCACCGGCTGCCCCACTCCTGCCCCACCCGCTGGCTTGGCGGCTGGCCACACCCGCAGGAGCAGCTGTCCTTCTGCGGGCACACCTGCTCTCTGGCTGCCCTTTGTCCATGCTGCTAACTAAGGCCTGATTTATTGGGCATGTTTCCCCCCATGTTGGTCCTGCATGTGTCCAGCCAGGCAGGTTCCTGGTCCTTGCCTGGGGGTCCTGTGGGGTACAGAAGGCACCATGTTGTGGCTGTGGGGCCAGGCATATGGGTGGGGCTTTGGGCCATTTGGCAGCATTCAGTGACCTCCCTTTTAAGTGTCTGGCAGGGACTGAGGCCTGAGGCTGACCCACTAGAACCAGGTACCAAGAGCTGAGTCACATGAAGGCTCTGGGCAGCAGGGTGGGCCTGCAGCATCTCACCCACTCTGGTGGGCTTCTTGGTTCCCTGACCTTGGCCTGCATGGCCAGCGGGCCAATATGCATCCAGCGAGTCCTGGACAGCAGCTTCAGACCCAGCTTTGATGATCAAGCGGGCCCTGTCCCGCACCCCACCCCCTGCTGATTTCGTCAGTGGTTGAGAAAGAAAAAAGCCCTTTTCTCCAAGTGAGCTGCAGCCAGCTCCTGCCTCACAAAGGGGCATTGATGCAGGGGGAGGCTGCGCTCTGGGCCCAGCCTGTGGGTCCCAGGCTCTGTCAGCCGCTTGGGCTGGCCGTAACTGGATCCCGGTGCAGTGAGCGCTGTGCCCGCACCCTCTGCAGGGCCTGCGGGCCTGGGGAGGGGGCGGGCAGGGTGATGCGGAGGCCATGTGGGAAGCCTCCCCCTCCGGGGCCGCCTACATCCCTGGCTTCCCATGCTGCCGGGCTGCAGCCATGGGGAGGACCTGAGTGAACTCCCAGGGGCCGGGCGATTTGTTTTCTTTAAACCAGTTGGTTGGGGACTTTTGGCTTCTGGAACAGATGGTCAGCCAGAGTGGCCATTTTGCATCCTCCCCACCCAAGCTCAACCCTGGATGAAAGATTTCAGGGAAGACAGATGCCTCCCAGGCCTCTGGGACCAGGGTGGCCCTGTTGCCGAGCTGCAGGACCACCCCAGAACTGCCCTCAAGTGCTGTGGGCCAGGTGCTCCTGGAACTACCCCGCCTGTGGGTTTTATGTCTGCTGCCAGGATGCAGGCAGGGGAGGGCCAGTGGGCTGCGTGAGGCAGAGTCTCTGGGAGCAGCATGGGGTCTAGGGTGCTCTGGTGTAGTCTACAGTCACAGCTTCCAGTGCTATGATGTGGTCCCGGGCCAGGGGTGGCAGTCTGCATGCTGGCTCCGGAGGGCAGGACGGGACTCAGGTGGGGGATGGCCTCCTTCTCCTGCCTTCCCTCCATGCCTCTGTGGCCCTGCCAGGCCAGCACGTTCTGCCTCAGAGGCTTCTCCGGTGGGAAGAGTGATGCCTGGCTGCTCCCAGAGCCCCCAGGGAATGAGGCCTGGAGGCTGGGCCAGCAGGTGGCTGAGGCAGCTGGGGGGTGGGTGGCAGATGCCAAGCTTGTCCCCACAGGGAACATGTGAGACCAGCCTAGAAGCAGGTGCCTCCCTGCCCGTCTGCCTGTGCTGGGGCCTGGACTGTGTGCCGGGGAGAGACAGGGCTGCCTCTCAGTGGAGTGGGGACTGCCCTTCAGCACTTCCATTTCCCCAGCTGCTGTGTGCCATGGAGACTTGGATGCAGAGGGGAAATTGCGGCAGGGAGCTGAGGCTGCCTGCTAGAGGGCCCTGCGGAGGGCAGAGGGGCCACCAGTCCCGTGTGTGCCTCTGCTGCTTCCCGCAGCTGCTGAGGCATCCAGGTTTGAGCGTGGAAGAGACCATGAGCTCTTCTGCACGCTAATACATATTCATCACAGAGAAGCTAGAGGAGGAGGGTGGGTGGCCTCGCAGGCGGCCGGGGCTTGGTGGAGCTCAGCCCCGCTCCCTCCCCAGAAGGCCATGCCTGCCCTCTGCAGTGGACGCCAGCACACCTGCCAGGGTTCGAACCCCAGGACATTCTTGTGGCAGCACCTCAGGCTCTGCTCCTCCCATTAAAAACCCTTGTTGCTTCTTTCTGTGGAGTTGAAGTTTGCGTAACAGCACTGACTGCGGTGGCCTGAGCCGGCGTGGCATCCAGTGCAGTCCTGTCTCCCGAGCCCTCCCTGTCTGGGTCTAGAACACCTCACCTCGCACTCCGAGGAGCCTCTGCCCGCCCTTGGCCCTCCCGCCTAGTTCTGGGGCCCGTGCCTGGCTCCGGGGGTGGGAGCCCCACCTACAAGCAGGATGCGAGTGAGTCCTGCCAGGCCATGATGGTGGGGGCTTGTGGGGAGCTAACGCCCTGCGTGCCTCCTGACAGCTGCAGCGGGGACTTCGTGGGCCAGCGATGCCAGGACTCCAACCCCTGCCTCAGCGCACCCTGCAAGAATGCTGGGACCTGCCACGTGGTGGACCAGGGTGGCACCGTGGACTACACCTGCAGCTGCTCCCTGGGCTTCTCGGGGCCCCTCTGCCTGACGCCCCTAGACAACGCCTGCCTCTCTGGGCCCTGCCGCAATGGGGGCACCTGTGACCTGCTCACACTCACAGAGTACAAGTGCCGCTGCCCCCCAGGCTGGTCAGGTGAGGTCACGGGGGGTGGCCGAGGCCTCCACAGCCACATAGGTCCCTGGGGACCAGCTTGCCATGTGACCTGTATGCTCACCCTGTAAAGGCCAGGTCTTACTCCAGGGCCCAACTTCACTGTCCCCTTTGCTGGTCCTGTCTTTGGGTGGTCACTTGGACTCTTGGCCCGTTGGGGGTGGAAGGATGACCATCACAGCCTTGGTTAATCCTGATTGGTCCCTCCACCATCATGAGTGTGGTGGCCAACCTGACCTCTTGCCCTGCCACCCCCAGGAAAGTCGTGCCAGCAGGCTGACCCGTGTGCCTCCAACCCGTGTGCCAATGGTGGCCACTGCTTGCCTTTCGAGGCCTCCTATATCTGCGGCTGCCGGCCAGGCTTCCACGGCCCTACCTGCCGGCAGGATGTGAATGAGTGCAACCAGACGCCAGGGCTGTGCCGGAACGGGGGCACCTGCCACAATGAGGTGGGCTCCTACCGCTGTGTCTGCCGCCCCACACACACGGGCAATAATTGTGAGCTGCCCTATGTGCCCTGCAGCCCCTCGCCCTGCCAGAACGGGGGTACCTGCCGCCCCACAGGGGAGACCACCCATGAATGTGCCTGCTTGCCAGGTAGGTCTGCCCCAGTGGCCACAGGAGTGGGCACCAGGGGAGAAGAGGGAGCAGGGGCTGGGAGGGGGGCATGCAGAGGAAGCAGGCTGGATGGGGGTGCCCATTAGGAGGTGGGCATGAGGCCAGGGCCCTGGCTGGACACCGTGCAGCAGTACCACCTATTCCAGGTCCTTTCTGCCAAGGGTTATGTCTGCTGAGACCTGGTCCTGGACCCAGGACTTCTCTCTGCCAGGTCTCTGAGACAGGCATGCCCCCCCTGGGTGGTCCCCACGTGGGGCCCCCAGGCAGCACACTGCCCTTTGTGGCTGCCCTGCGCCACCCCTGCTCTACTTCCCTAAAACCCATGTGAATCGAGGGACTTCTATTGCCGAGGAATTGCCTGGCCTATGTGACCCAGGCTTCCTCTGGTCTTGGGGGACTGGGTTGGATGCATGTCACTTTCCCTGTACTGGTACTTCCTGTAACCTCATCTGTGGTTAGGTGGCAGTTGGGCAGGGGAGGCCTTGGGGTTGGGATTTGGAGTGCACAGCTTTAGCTGCCCTAGAGGTGAACCCAGGGTTGAACCACCCTGGGGCACCCCAGCCCCTGCAAAGGGGAAGTTGGCTGCTCCCACAACCTGCAGGGCTGGCCCAGGCCTTGCATTTCCGAAAAGTCGTCAGCAAGTAGGGTGTGTGAGACACGCTGCTCCTGGCCCCCCATCCTTCTTGGTGATCCTGTGACCAGGCCAGGGACCTGTGTCAGCTGCATGAGTTGAGGGGCTGCCATACAGGCTAGGGGGGCAGTGGGAGTGGCCTTGTTGAAGGACCCCAGGTGCAGAGTTGGTGCCAGCCCGTCTCAGGGAGTGAGAGGCGAGGACCCAGGTGCACACTGGGCAGCTGGGGTGCTGGGGGCATGAGGGAGGGAAAGGTGGGTCTTAGGGGCTGTGTACAAGGGCTGGGCCTCCCTCTGATGAGGCCATGCCCATGGCCTCGTGCCAGGTTGGGCTGTTTCAGGTGAGGGCCAGCTGGGGTACCTGCCGGTGGCACTCGGCCCAGGCCATTCCCAAGCCAGACATGCAGCTGCCACACCCAGTGCCCACCTGAGGAGCTGCAGGAGCACCTGAACCTGCCAGGCCCAGGCTGGGATGTGGAGTTGTGCTGGCCACACCACCCCTGCTGAGCCCCGCCCAGCCCTCTGAGGCTCAAAGACAGATTTGCGCTCCTGCACCAGTCCAAATCAGGATGCTTCCCCAGCCAGTGCCTGGCGTTTGCGTTTTCCTGGCCTCTGGCTCTGATGCAGCTGGTGGGTGGGGGTCTCAGATGGAGGCCAACACTTTCAGGGCAGGAGGGGGTCAAAGGCATCCCTGCGGGGTGTTAATTAGTAACCGGCTGCAGGTTGGGCTGTTGCCGGCTGCCTTTCTGGGTTGATCATTGATTGGGAGAGAGTTGAGTGGATTTATAGCTAACTGGCTGCTGGCTGCTGAGGAGGCCCTGGCTGGGCTGAGCTGCTAGGCTGCACCCTGGGGGCGGCCCTGAGCTGCTTGGGAAGAGGGGGGCCACCCCAGCTCTGTGCTCTCAGGCCCACCACCTCCTGGCTGAGGAGGGCTACTCATTCCCCCAGCTTAGAGGCCCCAGGAGCAGCACCCCAAGATGCGGGTGTCTATGGCCACCCCACTGGAATGTTGTGGAGTCCTCAACAAACTGGGGCACTATTTCCAGAGCCTTTGGGAGCCTGGGAGGCAGGAGGGGTAGTGGTGACACTTTCCAGACCTGGCACTCCTGGGTCCTGTCTGTCCGGCCATCCCCTCACCCCCTATGAGTGCTTGATGAAGACTGTGCCACCTGTGGGTGCGGGCACTGCCTTTGGTTACAGGGTCCAGTGCCGGAGCTGGACAGCCCTTCTGGCCTGAGCAGGGCATCATGGGCCCAAGGGGAACTGGAGATGCCAACACTGAGGGACAGGCCAGGACCCCCAGGGCAAAGGCTGACCTGTGGCCTCTCTGGCAGGCTTTACTGGCCAGAACTGCGAGGACAATGTGGATGACTGTCCGGGAAACAGCTGCAGGAATGGGGGTGCCTGTGTGGATGGCGTGAACACCTACAACTGCCGCTGCCCTCCAGAATGGACAGGTGAGAAGGTGTCTGTGCCTTGCACCTGGAGGGCAGGCCATGTATGGGGCGGGGGGTGGCACTAGCCTGCGTGGGGCGGGAACAAGCTGCGTGGGGGCGTGGCCTCGAGGGTCCCCCACACGGCATGGCCTGAGCAGAAGTGTGGCCCGGGTGGGGTTAAAGTGCAGGGAACTTGGCCTGGGTGGTCCAGCATGTGCTCAGGGCTGGGATCTGGCCGGGCAGACAGGCTGCTGGGAGCATGAGCTGCTTTCTGGGGTGCATAGGGGCCAGGCTTGGGGAGCCCAGAGAGCCTGAAGCACAGTGTGGCGTGGCTCCTGTCGGGAGCAGCACCTGAGGCACCCACTGTAGGTCTGCGGGACACAGCCTGTGCTGACTGGGTCCCCGGTAGGCGGATGGAAGCTGGACATTCAGAACGAGCCCACTGGGCTGGTCATGGGAATTCTGGGCTAGACAGATTCGGGCCCTGCCCTTGGGGACTCCCTGGGGGGGCTGACGGGGCAGACCCTGAGGCAGCAGCACAATAGATGACGCATCTCTGTGGTTCCAGACGGGAGGAGGCCTGTGCCAGCTTCTGGGGGAGAGCCAGTCCTGGAGGGCTTCTGGGGTGGCATCGGGGCTGACATTCCCTGGCTCCTGCAGGTCAGTACTGTACAGAGGATGTGGATGAGTGTCAGCTCATGCCCAACGCCTGCCAGAATGGCGGCACCTGCCACAACACCCACGGCGGCTACAACTGCGTGTGTGTCAATGGCTGGACGGGCGAAGACTGCAGTGAGAACATCGATGACTGTGCCAGCGCTGCCTGCTTCAATGGGGCCACCTGCCACGACCGTGTGGCCTCCTTCTACTGCGAGTGTCCCCATGGCCAAACAGGTGAGAGGGTGTAGCCACGGGGTCCTGGGGTGCAAGAGGGCCGTGATGGGGCTCCTCCAGGTTGGCACGTGGAAGGGCCCAGCCCAGGGAGGGGCAGTGCTCAGAGCACCGCTGCCGTGCCACCAGGCCTGCTCTGCCACCTGAATGACGCCTGCATCAGCAACCCCTGCAATGAGGGCTCCAACTGTGACACCAACCCTGTCAATGGCAAGGCCATCTGCACCTGCCCCTCTGGGTACACGGGCCCAGCCTGCAGCCAGGACGTGGATGAGTGTGCGCTGGGTAGGTTCCTGTGCAGGGTGCAGGGGACGGACGTGGGGGACTCCTGGTGGCCAGGGGAGGCTAGGGTGCCCTGCGCAGCACCTCACTGGCATCCGCCTGCAGGCGCCAACCCCTGTGAGCACGCGGGCAAGTGCATCAACACCCTGGGCTCCTTCGAGTGCCAGTGTCTGCAGGGCTATGCTGGCCCCCGCTGCGAGATCGATGTCAACGAGTGTGTCTCCAACCCGTGTCAGAACGACGCCACCTGCCTGGACCAGATCGGGGAGTTCCAGTGCATCTGCATGCCTGGTGAGGCAGCTGGCTGGCGCAGGGGGTGGGTCTGCGTCTCCCCCCACCCAGCCGTGGCCTCCAGGGTCGTCTGGGGAAAACCGAGGCACCCTACAGAGCACAGTTAGGGAGCGGGCTAGGGCCAGATGGGTGCGGCCGCCCTGGGCGCCAGAAGAGTTGCTAAGCTGTCTGGATGCCCCCCTGTCCCCGCAGGCTATGAGGGTGTGTACTGCGAGGTCAACACGGACGAGTGCGCTAGCAGCCCCTGCCTGCATAATGGGCGCTGCCTGGACAGGGTCAGCGAGTTCCTGTGCGAGTGTCCCACTGGTGAGTCCAGCCCAGCCCTGCGCCATTGCCCCACTCTGTTCTTTTGGGGAGACTGGGTTCCCGGGAGGCAGGCATCTTATCTTGGTAGCACCAAAGGTGCTGGATATGGGGAGCAGAGGGCCAGGACACCCCTTCCCATTGATGGGGCACAGCCCCTCTTTGCTGGAGAGAAGGGCAGTCGGATGCCATGCATCCCACGGTGCGGAGGCTGCCCTCCTTCAGGTGCTGGGAGAGGCCAGAGTGAGATGTGACGAACAGAGGGGCCTTCAGGACGGGATGTGGAGAGAGGTCTCATCTGCTCTAGGGCCAGGGCTGGGCCTTGGCCCTCTCAAGATGTAAATCAGCTGCCCCAGACTCCTGCAAGCGAGGGGAACCCCGTTTACAGCCCTTAGAGCTGTTGCCATAGCAATCAGGGGTTTCAGAAAATAGGCCCCTCTGCGGGGCTGAGGAGGAGGGGAGGCTGAGGTCTGCTGCGGAGCTTGGGCTAGGGGAGCCTGGCCGGGGACACTGACCATCTGTGACACTGGTCCTCTCTGGCCACAGGCTTCAGCGGACACCTGTGTCAGTATGATGTGGACGAGTGTGCCAGCACGCCCTGCAGGAATGGTGCCAAGTGCCTGGATGGGCCCAACACCTACACCTGCGTGTGCACGGAAGGTAGAGGCGGGAGCCATGCAGGCCGGGGCGGGCAGGGGTGAGCAGGGACCAGGAGCACAGCTCTGCTGTGGCTCCAGGGGGGCCAGTGAAACACAGCTGGGGTCCTCCCCAAGCAGGCACTGTGACCCAATTTGGGTTGTGGCTTTCCAAGTGGGTATGGCCACAAGTTCAGGGAAAAGCTGGCTCTGAGCCCTCCTGTGACACAGGCTACACGGGGATGCACTGCGAGGTGGACATCAACGAGTGTGACCCTGACCCCTGCCACTATGGCTCCTGCAAGGATGGCGTCGCTGCCTTCACCTGCCTCTGCCATCCAGGCTACACTGGCCACCACTGTGAGACCAACATCAACGAGTGTGCCAGCCAGCCCTGCCGCCACGGGGGCACCTGCCAGGACCGCGACAATGCCTACCTCTGCCTCTGCCTCAAGGGGACCTCAGGTGTCCAGCTAGGGTCTGCGGCGGGCAGGTGCAGCGGGCAGGGTAGGTGGGGCCAGAGCTGATGGCCCCACACCACTATGCCCTCAGGAGCCAACTGTGAGATCAACCTGGACGACTGCGCCAGCAGCCCCTGTGACGCGGGCACCTGTCTGGACAAGATCGATGGCTACGAGTGCGCCTGTGAGCCAGGCTACACGGGTGAGCCGTCCACAGGGCACAGGCAAAGCCAGGGGCAGGGATGCAGCTGCCCCAGAGCCCTTGGGCAGGCCGGTCTGTGGGGACTTCTGGCCTACAGACTGGGATGGCGAAGGCTGCTGCCCATTGCCCAGCTACTGAGCGGCCAGGCTGGGCAAACCATAGCAGAGACCAAAGGCTGGGAGGGGCCGGGCAAACTCTGCCCTTGAGCAGCTCCTTGGCCAACCCGGGCCCTACATCCTCGTCATCAGAGGCCGCAGCTTGCCTTGGCACCGCTGGGAGGCGGGCAGGAGGGATGAGCAGCCAGGGCACTGCGGCCCCCTGAGATCCCGGCCCTTCTCACAGGGAGCATGTGCAGCGTCAACATCGATGAGTGTGCGGGGAGCCCCTGCCACAACGGGGGCACCTGCGAGGATGGCATCAACGGCTTCACCTGCCGCTGCCCCGAGGGCTATCACGACCCCACGTGCCTGTCCGAGGTCAACGAGTGCAGCAGCAACCCCTGCATACACGGGGCCTGCCGGGATGGCCTCAACGGGTAGGCCAGGCCGTGCTGCCAGTGGGCAGCCCGGGGCTATGTTGTGGGCCATGGTGTCCCATGGGCGGTCCTGACCGCTCCTGTGTTGGTGTGGAGGAGCCTGCATACTGTTGTGCACAGAGAGGGCAGACGCTCAGCCCCAGGTCGCACAGCAGGAGCATGCAAAGGGCTCGGGCTGCGGTCCCCGTGTCCCTGAGGCCCCACTGGGCCTCTGCACAGCACCGTCCTGAATCTGAGGGGTCAAGACTCCTGCCACCGTCTCAAGCCAGGCGGGCAATGCTGTGCTTGGGTCCAAGGGGATGGACGCCTTGTGACAAAGTTCAGCCCGTGCTGACCTGTGGTGCGGTCACCCCTCCAGGTACTGGTGTGACTGTGACTCCGGCTGGAGTGGGACAAACTGCGATGTCAACAACAACGAGTGTGAATCGAACCCTTGTGTGAACGGTGGCACCTGCAGGGATATGACCAGCGGCTATGTGTGCACGTGCCGGGAGGGCTTCAGCGGTGAGCACGCCGGCCTGGCGCAGCAGGGTCTGCGCATCTGCTTCTGGTGCTGGCCTTGGGGGGTGGTGCTTGGGGCCAGGGACCACACACTGACCACCACCCACTCTCTAGGCCCCAACTGCCAGACCAACATCAACGAGTGTGCGTCTAACCCGTGTCTGAACCAGGGCACGTGCATCGACGACGTGGCTGGGTACAAGTGCAACTGCCCGCTGCCCTATACAGGTGCGGGGGCCCGGGAGCTGCTCTGGCTGAGGGGCTGCGTTTGGCCTCAGGGTCAGAAGATGAGCAGACTGGGAGACAGGTGTGTCCCAGACACTTGTGGTGGCACCTGCGGCAGAGGCGAGGCTGTGGGACCATTGGAAGGTGGTGCCCAGGCCAGATGTGGCTGGGGTCCCCGTGGTCTCCCAACATCTCTGGGGGCCAGGCCGCCCTCCCTGCCCGCCAGGCCGGATCCCTTTGACGGCAGCTTCTTTGTGCCGGAGAACAAGGAGCCCTCTGTTGGCGCTGAGTAAGGCAGGAGCCGCTTCCCAGAGTGTCCAGCCCCTGCCATTGGTGCTGCCAAGGGGGTCTCAGGAAATGGGTCCCTGTCTGAGAGTTGTGCAAGGCAGCCCCAGGCGGTGGGCAGAAGACACTGCCTGGGCCACGGTGGGGTGAGGGTGCCATGTTCCCATGACACCCACGGCCTGGGGCCAGGGAGGTGTTTGCTTTGACTGAAGTTAGGAGCCTGGACTTTGTCTCTGTTGGTCAGTAAAGACGCTCGGTGGCCAGGCGCGCCTGTGTCCCTTTCGGACGCCCTGATAGCAGGCAGTGGGAGGACCGGCCGTGCTGACCCGCTTCCTGCCTGCCCTCTTCCTGCTTCCTCTGCACAATTGTCGGAAACTCTGGCGCAGTTCCTGCCTGGCTGGGTCACTGTGGAAACCGATAGAAGGCCTGGAAAGTCAACCAGCAGGCCGGGGACATGGGAGACAAGGAAGATAGCACTTCCTCGCTCCTCGGGAGCTGGCCCTGCGCCGTTGACAGGAAGCTGACCTGGGCTGCAGGAGCCACCATGGTGCACAGGGCCCCCTGTGGCTGTCACCAGGTCCCTACCCAGCCTGAGAGCCTGAGACAGAACCCCATGCTCAGGATGTGCCTGGGGTGTTGGTGCCACACCTTGTCCCTTCTGTCAGAGCCTTTCTTATTGGCCTGCTGTGAGTCAGAGCTGCAATCAGCTCAAGGTCTCTTTCTCATCACAGGGATACAGAGGAGGTGAGGTCAGCCCGGTCCCTACCCTGCTGGGGCGCCCGTGCTGGCACCTGTCTTATGCCTAGACACCTGAAGCAGGATGTGGCCCAAGCTGTGCCACTCACAGGGGCAAGAAAGATGGCTTTGGCCAGCTTGTCCTCAGTATACCTCTCTGCACCCTACCCACTGTTCCCCAGGCCTGGAACCCAGTGGGCCCTCTCTCTTTGCCTATCTTCTGGGCCAGCTGTGGGTGCTCACCGTGGACATGCCAGCAGGTGTGACTAGCAGACTTGCTGGCTCTGCTTGGCACATCAGATCCTGAGCTCATCGAGTGTCTTTCCCCAGGAACCACGTGTGAGGTGGTGCTGGCCCCATGTGCCCCCAGCCCCTGTAAGAACAGCGGGGTATGCAGGGAGGCCGAGGACTACGAGAGCTTCTCCTGTATTTGCCCCAGCGGCTGGCAGGGTGAGGCTGGCTTGGTGCCCATTGAGCTGGGCAGGAGTGGGGAGGCCTGGGGGCAGTTCTGGGGCCAAGAACTCCCAAACTCTGGGAGGCTGCAGAGCTGGGAGCTGGCCTAGGCTTTCCTGTCCTGCGCCTCTGTACCTAAATTGGGGCTCAGCTGGGGGCAGTTCTGGGGCCAAGAACGCCCCCATGGGGTCAGGGGAGAGGCACTGTGGGTGGATACTACAGCAGAGGCCCAGAGGCCGAGGCCGTGGGTGACCAGTCAGCCATCTCCCTCCACCAGGACAGACCTGCGAGGTCGACATCAACGAGTGTGTGAAGAGCCCGTGCCGCCATGGTGCTTCATGTCAGAACACCAATGGGGGTTACCGGTGCCACTGCCAGGCTGGCTACACAGGGCGCGACTGCGAGACCGATGTGGACGACTGCATGCCCAGTGAGTGTCGGTCGCTGGGGCCGTGGGCGGGAGCCCCTGCATCAAATAGGAGAGCGGCTGGGCTGATGATACCCAGCCCAGGCAGTGTCCGCCAAGGGGTCCCCCAACAGGCTGAGCCCCAGGCTTGATCCGTTTGTGTCCGGGAGGGAACAGAGGCACTGGAGCTTGTGTGGTTCTCCCCCAAGACCGCAGTGGTGCAGGGTCCCGCCTGTGCTCTGGCCTGAGTCTTAGTCCTGACTCAGTGTCCCACCAAGAGGTGGGACTCTGATCCTGTGCCAATGGCAAGCTGAGATTTAAACCAGACACAGAGGTACACTCCTGGAATCCTAGAGTTTGAAGAGGCTGAGGTAGGAGGATCTCAAGTTCAAGTCCCACCTGGGCAGTTTAGCAAGATGCTGTCTGAAAGATGCCAGGGATTAGCTCAGTGGTGTAAGTGCCTGCCTGGCAAGCTCGAGGTCTCGAGTTCAATCCCCAGTACCAAAAAAAAAAAGTAAAAAAGGCTGAGGCTGTAGCTCACTGGTGCAGTACAACTGGAGAAGCTGAGGGCCTTGCCAGGCATCGCCCAGTAGGGAGAGACAAGGACTAGTTGCTGGACCCTTATTTGGTCTGTCAAGCTGGTAAAACTCCCTTCTCCCTGGCCTGGAGCTCCAGGAGAGGAACGGAATCCCAGACCCCACCCCAGGGGTGCCCATGCCACCTATATACTTGGTCCCCATGAGGCAGGCAGTGCCCACCGTCAGGCTCACCCTCCTGTTTCCTCAGACCCCTGTCACAACGGGGGCTCCTGCACAGACGGCATCAACACGGCCTTTTGCGACTGCCTACCGGGCTTCCAGGGCGCCTTCTGTGAGGAGGACATCAACGAGTGTGCCAGCAGCCCCTGCCGCAATGGTGCCAACTGCACTGACTGCGTGGACAGCTACACATGCACCTGCCCTGCGGGCTTCAACGGCATCCACTGCGAGAACAACACACCTGACTGCACAGAGAGGTGCGGGCCTGCGGTACCACGTGGGTACAGGCGGGCACAGAGTGGACGTGGGGGCCACAGGCAAGGCCTGACAGTGGGGGTAAGATGCAGGCATCTTACCCTCACCCTCACCCACCTGTGCCACCCACCCATCTCCAGCTCCTGCTTCAATGGCGGCACCTGCGTGGACGGCATCAATTCCTTCACCTGCCTGTGTCCGCCCGGCTTCACAGGCAGCTACTGCCAGCACGATATCAATGAGTGTGACTCACGGCCCTGCCTCAACGGTGGCACCTGCCAGGACAGCTATGGCACCTACAAGTGCACCTGCCCACAGGGCTACACTGGCCTCAACTGCCAGGTGAGTGGGGCTATGGAGGAGGACATTCCCCGGGCTGGGGGAGGAGGGCCCATGCTGCCGTGGAAGGAGACCACCCAGGTCTGGTGGCGGCTCACGGAGCCAGCTGGGACCTAGGTGTCTGCAGGAAAGTGGTGCAAATGTGCTCTTATGGAAGTGGGGTGTTTGCATTAAATACCTTGCAAAAACCACTTCACAGAGCTGCTTGGGAGAGGTGGTCCCCAGCCCAGGTCTCCCAAGCAGCCCAGGTCAGCAAGGCTCTACAGGGGACTGCAAGGGTCTGGGGGTCCCTATCCACATCCACCTCTGGAGTGGGGTGGCCATGGACGCTGGACCTAAGGTTCTCCGGCTGATACGGGTGCCGAGCAGCCTGGGGCACAACCTGAAGGCACCCCAGTGGGATCCAAGCTGCAGGTTGTGAGGTGCTGACCCTGTCTCTCCCCAGAACCTTGTGCGCTGGTGTGACTCCTCCCCTTGCAAAAACGGGGGTCAGTGCTGGCAGACCAGCACCCTGTACCGCTGCGAGTGCCACAGTGGCTGGACTGGCCTCTACTGCGACGTGCCCAGTGTCTCCTGCGAGGTGGCAGCACAGCAGCGAGGTCAGAGCTGGCTCCAGGTGGTGGGGGGCCAGGCCGAGCTGGGGCTGAACAAGGGGCCCGGGTCTCACCTTCCTCCTCTGTCTATGCAGGGATCGATGTCACCCACCTGTGCCAGCACGGAGGACTCTGTGTGGACGCAGGCAACACCCACCACTGCCGCTGCCAGGCTGGCTACATGGGCAGCTACTGCGAGGAGGAGGTGGACGAGTGCTCCCCCAGCCCCTGCCAGAACGGGGCCACCTGCACCGACTACCTGGGTGGCTACTCCTGCAAGGTGAGGAGCGTCCTGACACAGCAGGGATGCTGAGCCCGATGCCCTGGTTTACTGTCCATCGTATCAGGGGCCGGGCTTAGAGAAGGGTAATGGAGGGGGAGGAGCATGCTGAACAGTGGGACAGGTGCTGACCCCAGACCAGCCCTCACCCAGCACCACCAGGCAGCCCCAGGCATGCCCACAGCTTCCTCCTGGGCATGAAGGTCAGCTCCAGATGAGACCCACCACCCTCTGTCCCCGCAGTGTGTGGCTGGCTACCACGGGACCAACTGCTCCGAGGAGATCAATGAGTGCCTGTCCCAGCCCTGCCAGAATGGGGGTACCTGTATTGACCTCACCAACACCTACAAGTGTTCCTGCCCTCGGGGCACGCAAGGTGGGTCACCCCTGCCGGCAGGCACGTGGGGCACAGGAAAGCAGGCAACACAGGCCCCCCAGACCTGGAACCAGCCTAGAGGGATCCCCTCAGGAAGGAGGCTGTGCTTTGGGTCAGCCATTGGCCACGGGGCTGCAGGGGTGGCCGCAGCCACACATCCCTGACCCAGGGGTCACCCTGCAGGTGTGCACTGTGAGATCAATGTGGACGACTGCAGCCCGCTCCTCGATCTGGCCTCCCGCAGCCCCAAGTGCTTCAATAACGGTACCTGCGTGGACCAAGTGGGCGGCTACACCTGCACCTGCCCACCTGGCTTTGTGGGTGAGCGGTGCGAGGGTGATGTCAACGAGTGCCTGTCCAACCCCTGCGATGCCCGTGGCACCCAGAACTGTGTGCAGCGCGTCAATGACTTCCACTGCGAGTGCCGGGCGGGCCACACCGGTGAGTGCTGCTGAGAAGGATCCAGGGAGCCTAGGGGGGCCTGCTGGGGCACAGCCTGCCCCCTTACGCCTCGGTGCCCCCCAGGTCGCCGCTGTGAGTCAGTCGTCGATGGCTGCAAGGGCAAACCCTGCAGGAACGGGGGCATTTGTGCTGTGGCCGCCAACACTGCCCGAGGCTTCATCTGCAGGTGCCCTGCGGTAGGTGCAACGCTGACCTCCGACCTGTGAGGGGTCTCTGTGCCTCACCCTCATTCCCCAAACAGGTCCTTAAACCTTAATGACCCAGGCATGGTGGTGCAGGCTGTAATCCCAGCACTTGGTAGGCTGAGACAGGAGAATTGCTGTGAGTGTGAGGCCAGCCTGGGCTACAAAGTGAGTTTAAGGCCAGTCTGCATGGGTAGAGAAACCCTGTCTCAAAAAGGCAAAAAAGTGCAACGCTTTAGTGAGCTACTTTCAAGCAGTCTTAGGTCTGCCCATCTCACACTGCGTGCCGGTGTGCCTGGCCAGCAGGGCTTAGTCTAGGGTTGCTCTGGGGGCTGAGAGCCTGTGGTTTGGGCTTGCGTTTAAGGACACGTCTGCCACCATGGCGTTATGCTGGAGAGAGTGTCACAGCCCTACACATTCTTGGGCTCCACATCCCCACTGCTCCTTCCCTCTCCCTAACCCTGGGTCTTTCCCTGGTCTGAGGACATTGCAAGGGCTGTTGGGGAGGCCTGAACGTGCGCCCAGGTAGGGGACACAGTGGCTGGACTTGATGCATGGTGCTGGGAGCAGTCCCCTGACAGTTCACCATCTACCCTCTTGCAGGGCTTCGAGGGCGCCACCTGTGAGAACGACGCCCGCACCTGTGGCAGCCTGCACTGCCTCAATGGTGGCACATGCATCTCTGGCCCCCGCAGCCCCACATGCCTGTGCCTCGGTGCCTTCACGGGCCCCGAGTGCCAGTTCCCGGCCAGCAGCCCCTGCGTGGGCGGCAACCCCTGCTACAACCAGGGCACCTGCGAGCCCACGGCCGAGAGCCCCTTCTACCGCTGCCTGTGCCCTGCCAAGTTCAACGGGCTCCTGTGCCACATCCTGGACTATAGCTTCGTGGGCGGTGCCGGGCGCGACATCCCCCCGCCAGAGGTCGAGGAGGCCTGCGAGCTGCCCGAGTGCCAGGAGGATGCGGGCAACAAGGTCTGCAGCCTGCAGTGCAACAACCACGCCTGCGGCTGGGACGGCGGCGACTGCTCGCTCAACTTCAACGACCCCTGGAAGAACTGCTCACAGTCGCTGCAGTGCTGGAAGTACTTCAGTGACGGCCGCTGTGACAGCCAGTGCAACTCTGCTGGCTGCCTCTTTGACGGCTTCGACTGCCAGCACACGGAAGGCCAGTGCAAGTAAGGGTCGAGGTCAGCCAGGCGGGCGGAGAGGGGAGGGCAGGGTGACCACACAGCACGTGGCCTGAGTGTGCCCTGGGCCTCCAGCCCCCTGTACGACCAGTACTGCAAGGACCACTTCAGCGACGGGCACTGTGACCAGGGTTGCAACAGCGCCGAGTGTGAGTGGGACGGGCTGGACTGTGCAGAGCACGTGCCCGAGCGGCTGGCGGCTGGCACGCTGGTGCTGGTGGTGCTACTGCCTCCCGAGCAGCTGCGCAACAACTCCTTCCACTTCCTGCGGGAGCTCAGCCGCGTGCTGCACACCAACGTGGTCTTCAAGCGTGACGCGCAGGGCCAGCAGATGATCTTCCCCTACTACGGCCGTGAGGAGGAGCTGCGCAAGCACCCCATCAAGCGCTCGGCCCCGGGCTGGGCTGCGCCCGGCTCCCTGCTTGGCCAGGCCGCAGCCTCGCTGCTCCCCAGCGAGGGGAGTGGGCGCCAGCGCAGGGAGCTGGACCCCATGGATGTCCGCGGGTGAGTCCCGCTGTGCAGACACCCAAGGCGGGCAGCACTCGGAGGTGGAAAACCAGGGGGACTTGGGCTTTGAGGTCCCATGCACTGGACACACAGGGGCAGCCGTCTCTATCTCACGTGACTCAGCACAGTCACCTGGGGGTGAGGCACTGCCTGGGCTCAGCCTGTCACCCCTCACCCCCCCTTTGGGTGGGGTCGCACTCCACCCACACCTACTTTACATACTCATATCGGGGCAACTGGGCTGCAGAGCCAGGTCGGGGGCACCTTGGTGTTGGCCAGTCAAGCTGAGGAACGTTTGTCA
Source organism: Hydrochoerus hydrochaeris (assembly GCA_004027455.1). NCBI lineage: Eukaryota > Metazoa > Chordata > Mammalia > Rodentia > Hydrochaeridae > Hydrochoerus > Hydrochoerus hydrochaeris. Next base: position 46,918 of record PVLA01004165.1, on the reverse strand, counting down.
CTCGAGGTTGGGTTAGAACCCTGTGGGGGAGCTGGCCCTGGTGGGTGTGCTGGCCGGCCTGTGACCTATGCCCCTGTTGTTCAGAGCCTGCCACCTCCTGTCTGTCCCCAAGGAGGTCTGAGGGGGCTCACGCCCCTGTGAGACATCAGCATAGCTCTGGGGAGGGTTCGGGCTCCTCAGGATGCTCTGCGCCCTCCCTAGGTGAGGAAAGTAGGTGTTCGAGACACCTAAAGGGACCCCAGTGGGGTAGGGCAGAGCAGTGCAGAGTCACGTGCTGAGGGTCCGTGGGGAAAGCCTGCAGTGTGCCCTCACGTGGCACTGGGGCTTCAGTGGAGGGCTATAAGACCGTGTCTACCCCAGGGTGCTGTCAGACTTGTCTGCAGTCAGGATGGTCAGGAGGTGGGGGACAGTGCCCTGGGAGGTGGCAGGGGACAGAAGTTCCCAACCGGGTGCCTTCGTCCTCAGGTCCATCGTCTACCTGGAGATAGACAACCGGCAGTGTGTGCAGCTGTCCTCACAGTGCTTCCAGAGCGCCACGGACGTGGCCGCGTTCCTGGGGGCGCTGGCCTCGCTGGGCAGCCTGAACATCCCCTACAAGATCGAGGCTGTGCAGAGTGAGTGCCCAAGCGTCAGGGGAGAGGTGGCCCAGGAGAGGCTGGATCTTACCCTCTCTGAGGGCCCCCCCCCCCGTCCCCAGCCACCACTGTGGGGGGCATCCTGCCATCAGCGCAGGGAGCACTTTTTCAGAATTTTCTGGACAGCACGCCTTCCTACCAGTGGTGACACTGTTGGGAGCTGGCCCAAGGGACCAGCATGCCCACTAGGAAGTGGGAGCCTTCCTTGCTCCCCACCTCTGCTCCCTGATTTTTCTTTGTTGGGTATTATTTCAAAATCATTACAGCTTTAAAAAAAAAAAAAACGGGGAAGAATTGATCGGTGTCATGTGAAGTGTTGAAGTTTGTATCTTGAAAATCCCCCTAAATCCTTTGTCTTAACAGCTCAATGCGAGTGCAGCGATTTGAAGTTGACTAATCCTCCTCCCTGAAAGGGGAGAAAGTGAAAGCCGTCTCCAGACGGTCGGCTGGTGCAGGAGAGAATTTAGCCATAGTTTGCAATTCTGATGAATCGCGTAGAAAATGACCTTATTTTGGGGGGCGGGACAGAGGAAGGTGGGCGAGGGTGCCGGCCGCAGAGCCAGTCCGCCGCCCCGGCCGCTGCGCAGCCGCACTGACACTGGGCACCGTCTGGGCCGCTGCCCGCAGGTGAGACTGTGGAGCCGCCGCCGCCCTCGCAGCTGCACCTCATGTACCTCATCGGGGCCGCCTTCGTGCTTCTCTTCTTCGTGGGCTGCGGGGTTCTGCTGTCCCGCAAGCGCCGGCGCCAGCATGGCCAGCTCTGGTTCCCCGAGGGCTTCAAGGTGTCGGAGGCCAGCAAGAAGAAACGGCGAGAGCCCCTGGGCGAGGACTCCGTGGGCCTCAAGTAAGTGGACCTGGCGTCACCTGTGGGGGGTGAGGGGCTGGCCCGTCATCCTCCCGCCCCTCCCCAGGGTTCCTGGAGGCCACTCAGTCCCGCCCTTCCCCAGGCCCCTGAAGAACGTGTCGGATGGTGCCCTCATGGACGACAACCAGAATGAGTGGGGGGACGAGGACCTCGAGGCCAAGAAGTTCCGAGTGAGTGCAGCAGGCCCTGGGGACACCTGGCAAGCTTGGGGCACCATGGCCCTGCATGACACAGCTCTCTGCTCCCCTCTCCCCCAACATAGTTCGAGGAACCAGTCGTCCTTCCTGATCTGGACGACCAGACAGACCACCGGCAGTGGACACAGCAGCACCTGGATGCCGCCGACCTACGTGTGTCCGCCATGGCACCCACACCACCGCAGGGAGAGGTTGACGCTGACTGCATGGATGTGAATGTGCGCGGGCCTGGTACGAACGGGGTGGGGCACTCCTGCCAGGGCTATGCGGGGTCCTGGGGGCGCTGCAGCTTGCGCCTCCCCAGCCCAGATCCCACGGCCTCCCCCGAGGTGTGGGGCTGCATGGTGTGGGGTGGGCCGATTCCCCCTCTGCAGCTGCTGCTCCTTTGGCATTTGTTGGACAGCGTTTCCTCCCACCCGGTGCTGTCCAAAGCGTCCAGAGTCGGGTGTTCAGGACTCATTTCTCTCTGGCCCTTCCCTAGGTTCCCGTCTTAGGGTTCTGCAGGTCAGAGAGCAGAGCTCAAGAAGGCTCCGCCGGCTACCAGCAGGTTTTAGCCGGGTGTGGCCTCTGCCCTGAGGAAGTCCAGGGGACTCATGTCCATACAGTCGCCCCCCCCCCCCGCCGGTCTGGGGACGGTTGCTGGCATCCAAACTGTGGTGGCTGCCAGGGCACTGAGAGCCCCCGCCCGTCTCTGCTCCTGTGCAGATGGCTTCACCCCGCTCATGATCGCCTCCTGCAGCGGTGGGGGCCTGGAGACGGGCAACAGCGAGGAGGAGGAGGACGCGCCGGCCGTGATCTCTGACTTCATTTACCAGGGCGCCAGCCTGCACAACCAGACCGACCGCACTGGCGAGACAGCCTTGCACCTGGCCGCCCGCTACTCACGCTCCGACGCCGCCAAGCGCTTGCTGGAAGCCAGCGCGGATGCAAACATCCAGGACAACATGGGACGCACGCCGCTGCATGCGGCTGTGTCTGCCGATGCTCAGGGTGTCTTCCAGGTAGGCGGCAGCCACCAGACTCGGCGGCCCTGGGAGCCTCAGTCTCGACTGTGGCTTAGGCTGGATGGCTGCCACCTGCACCAGGACCCCTGGTCCACCTCCACTCTGGGAGGCCCAGAGGTGGCCCAGTAGGGGGTCTGAGTAGCTCCAGGGTGAGGCAGGACCACTTCTACCGAGGCAGGGTTCTGCCTCAGGTCACTGCCCAGGCTGAGGTCTCAGCCCTGGGCTGCTGTCCTCTCACTCCCCGCTTTTCGCCACAGCTGCAGGCGAAGACCCTGGCAGTGAAGAGAGGGCTTTAGAGGTAGCCTCGTGGCCTTGCCAGGGACCATGGCTGAGGGTGGATTTAAGGATTTGGATGCCGGGGTCTCCCGAGAACAGGCCTAGCAGGGGCTCCTCCTGCAGACTGCAACCACCAACCCCACCCCATCCCTGGTCCCCAGGTTGCCCTCAGCTGGGTGCAGATGGCCCTGAAGCAGGCACCCCACAAAGCTTGCTGTTTAATGCTTTCTTAGCTCTGTGGCCCGGCATCATTCTAAAGAATAAGACACTGATACTGGCTGCGAGCCAGGGCAGCCCTGTGTGTCCAGGCCGTGGTCTGCCTGCCACAGAGATGAGGGTCCCCCAGCTCTCTGGGGCCCAGCAGAGCCGCAGGTCCCTGGACCCCACGTTTCTCAGCTCCCACAAACACAATGACCCACCATTTCTGCCTGTGGCACCGGCCGGGGCTCTGTTCGAAGGGCTGCCTGCTCTTCTGGAGGGTCACATGGGACACCCTGGTCTGCCACAGCTTCACAAGCTAGAGGTCACATTCCGCCTGCAGCCTGGTGGCTGGACAGGAGCTCGGCTCCTGGTTTGGAGGTGGTCACAGCAGCGGGGGCCATGGTGAGGGTCAGATAAGGCTACATGGGGTCACCTAATTCCCAGCTCCTCCCAACTGTGTCGTGTGCAGGTCCCTGGGGTCCCATCACTGGGGCCATTCACATCAGACTTCAGCTCCCAGCTAGGGGTCTCAGTCACTTCCCTGCAGGCTGCCAGAGTCCTTTTTTTGTGCCCAGATCCTGATCCGGAACCGAGCCACTGACCTGGATGCCCGCATGCACGACGGCACCACGCCGTTAATCCTGGCGGCCCGCCTGGCCGTGGAGGGCATGCTGGAGGACCTGATCAACTCGCATGCCGATGTCAATGCTGTGGATGACCTGGGTAGGTGGGCAGCCCTGTTTTGGGGAAGGGGCGGCTGCCGCCGGCCCCCCGTAACCCTCCCTGTCTGTGGCCCCCAGGCAAGTCTGCCCTGCACTGGGCCGCCGCCGTGAACAACGTGGATGCTGCGCTGGTGCTGCTGAAGAACGGGGCCAACAAGGACATGCAGAACAACAAGGTGGGCCAGCTGGGAGGGACAGTCCCCAGGGACGCTGTGCAGCCCTCTGGGCAGGCGCCAGGCTTCGGTCAGCTCTCCTGCCCCCTCTGGTGCTGCAGGGTTAGGGGCCAGGACTGTAGCAAACTGGCAGGACCTGCCCTCAACCAGGAGCCCATGCATCTGCAGCTGTCCCTGTCACCATCGCCTGATCTCTCTTGTTCTTGTCACTGGGGGCATGGCAATGGGGGTCTCAGCTTCCTCTGAGTGGTCCCAGCCTCATTTGCAATGCCAGCGTCTCCCAAAAGCTGAGGGAGCTCTTTGCCAAGCTGAGCCATTTTTTCCTTCCTTGCCACAAGCCTGATCTGGGTCTCTTGGATCTTGTTCCCGCTCTGCCACTTGTGGTCAGGGTCCTAGGGTCTCTTGGGCACAGAAAGGCAGAGTGTGCCCCACTTACATCCCACACTGGAAGTGTCCTTGGCTACATTTCAAGGCAAGGTCCCTCCTGGGTGAGAGGTGCAGCAGGTGTTAGGCACAGGGGATACTGTTGGCCTGTCCCTCCCTGTGGGACTCAGGGACCTCAAGGCGCATCTACTGGGTGGAGCAGTCCAGAAGGAGCCGAGATGCCAGGGCCTCTTGCAGCCCTCTATGCAGGAAGCGCCTCTCTATGGCCGCCTTGCACCTCCTGGAGCCCCAGTGCCAAGCTGCTGCAGCATTTCATATCTGTGTTTGGGGGCTGCCCCCCCCCCCAGTTTGTTTGATCTCATTGGAGTCTGTGACTGCTTTGGGAGGGTGTGGAGCCTCGGGTTGGGAGCACGGGAGTGCACAGACCTCCTTGGCGGCGCCCGCTGTGCCACCAGGCCCACTGTGTGACCTCCTGGGCACTCCCAGGTGTGGTGATGGGGCCCAGGTATGTCTGGATAGCTCCCTCAGCTGCCCCACTCCCCGTCCTCAGGAGGAGACGCCTTTGTTCTTGGCTGCCCGGGAGGGCAGCTACGAGACCGCCAAGGTGCTGCTGGACCACTTTGCCAACCGGGACATCACCGACCACATGGACCGCCTGCCGCGGGACATTGCCCAGGAGCGCATGCACCACGACATTGTGCGGCTGCTGGACGAATACAACCTGGTGCGCAGCCCGCAGCTGCACAGCGCCGCCCTCAGCGGCGCACCCACCCTGTCGCCCACGCTCTGCTCACCCAACGGCTACCTGGGCCACCTCAAGCCCGCCGTGCAGGGCAAGAAGGCCCGCAAGCCCAGCACCAAGGGCCTGGCCTGTGGCAGCAAGGAGGCCAAAGACCTCAAGGCACGGAGGAAGAAGTCGCAGGATGGCAAGGGCTGCCTGCTGGACAGTTCGAGCATGCTGTCGCCTGTGGACTCCCTGGAGTCGCCCCATGGCTACTTGTCGGACGTGGCCTCGCCGCCCCTCTTGCCCTCTCCGTTCCAGCAGTCTCCATCTTTGCCTCTCAGTCACTTGCCCGGCATGCCTGACGCCCACCTGGGCATCAACCATCTGAACGTGGCAGCCAAGCCTGAGATGGCGGTGCTAGGTGGGGGCAACCGGCTGGCCTTTGAGCCCGGGCCACCACGTCTCTCCCACCTGCCAGTGGCCTCCAGCACCAGCACGGTCCTGGGCACCAGCAGCAGTGGGGCTGTGAATTTCACCGTGGGCACCGCTGCCGGCCTGAACAGCCAGTGTGACTGGCTATCCCGGCTGCAGAATGGCATGGTCTCTGGCCAGTACAACCCGCTGCGGGGGGCTGTAGCACCGGGCACACTGAGTACTCAGGCCCCAACCTTGCAGCACGGCATGATGGGCCCACTGCAAAGCGGTCTGTCCACCAACACCCTGTCCCAGATGATGAACTACCAGGGCCTGCCCTCCACACGGTTGGCCACCCAGCCCCACCTGGTGCAGGCCCAGCAAGTACCTCAGGTGCAGCAGCAAAACTTACAGGTGCAGCCACCACAAAACATCCAGCAACCCCAGAGCCTGCAGCCCCAGCTGCCACCATCACAGCCACACCTCGGCGTGGGCTCGGTGGCCAATGGGCACCTGGGCCGCAGCTTCCTGGGTGGGGAACCGAGCCAGGCAGATGTGCAGCCGCTGGGCCCCAGCAGCCTGACTGTGCACACCATCCTGCCCCAGGAGGGCCAGAACCTGCCTACGTCGCTGCCTTCCTCGCTGGTCCCGCCCATGACCACTGCCCAGTTCCTGACCCCACCCTCCCAGCACAGCTACTCCTCCTCGCCAGTGGACAACACCCCCAGCCACCAGCTGCAGGTGCCTGAGCACCCCTTCCTCACCCCCTCCCCCGAGTCCCCCGACCAGTGGTCCAGCTCGTCGCCACACTCCAACCTCTCCGACTGGTCCGAGGGCATCTCCAGCCCGCCCACCAGCATGCAGTCCCAGATCGCCCACATTCCAGAGGCCTTCAAGTAAACAGCCCGCGTGCCCCAGGGACCCTGGCTTCCTTTCCCAAGCCCTGCCAGGCCGGCGTTACCAGCGCTCCAGGACACTGGGGCCAACCAAAGGAGCCTTTTTAAAAAAAAAAAAAAGTTTTTATACAAAATAAGAGGACAAAAATTTCAATTTTTTTGGTATTTATTTATGTACTTTTATTTTACACAGAAACACTGCCGTTTTATTTATATGTACTATTTTCTATGGCACCAGGTAAAAATTTATCTGTTCCAAGGATGTCAATTTTCTAAGTCATGATTTCCCTCCTCGGGAACGATGACATGTTTGTATAAACAAGGATTCATGATATATAAATACCATTTATTTATTGATTCCTTCTTTTCAAAATCCAAAAAGAAGCAATTCGTGCAGAGGGGGTCGAACTGCGCTGTCTGGAGAGTCCCTGGGTGCCCGCCCCAGCACCCTGAGTTTAGTGAGAAGATGGGAGACGGACAAAGACCTGGAACCTTCCCACCTCGGGCATGTGGATTAATTTGCATCTGAAAGCAGAAAATTAAGTGAAGTGATGTGTGTGTGCTGTGGTGTTTATGTTTCTGGAAGGTGCTTCTGCAGACGGCTCTCCGTGGGCACCGGGAGTCCGTCAGTCCTGTGGTGCCAACCCTGAATGTCTTGGTCTCAGATCCAGTGTGACTCAAGCTCCTTAGCTTTGCCCACTGCTCCATGCTGACATTCAGCCGGTCCTGGAGCGAGTCAGGTGTGCAGGCACAGGACCACACAGGGAACTGAATCCTGCTGTCCCCGGCGGGCCCAGCTCCTCACCACGTGACCCAGGGTCAGAGAGTGGACTGCTGAGGCCTGGACCTGACTGCGGGAGGCTCCCCATTTTGGGGAATTTGCCAGTGCAGCTTGTGTGGGGGACACAAGAAATCTGTGTCTTCTAATCTCCCAGCAGTCCCAGGTGCTGTGCGTGGGGCAGGGTGGGGGGTGCCCATGTCACGCCTCAGGGGTGCTGGAGGGTGACCTCGATCATGCTTTCAGCACCCCTCGAGGTTGAGGGGGCCTAGGAGACTAGCTGATTCTTGTATACGCCTGTGGCAGAGTGAATACCTGTAAATACATTTTTAAAGGTAGATTTTGTTTAAAAAATCTGAACAAGTCTGTCCTGAATCAGGCTGACAGGGGTGTCAGCGCACGGCTCAGCTCGGTGTGACCCAGGTCTCGACCTGCAGGTGCCGAAAACGTAGCTCCTAAGAGCACAATCCAGGGACAGCTTGCCACCCCCCAGCCCCTTCCTGTCCCTATGTGCACGGGGCATCCAGCTCAGTGCCACCTTCTGGGGTCGGTGCTGTCCCTAGTGGGCCACCAGACATGTCCTAAGATGCTGATTCTTACTGTGTTTTATAAAATAGAATGTAGTTGACAGGAAAAGGAACTTCTTAAAGTTGTCTACACGCAAAACTGTAGATGATGGAAATGATGTATTTTTTTCATCTTTTTTTGTTAACTGATTTGCAATAAAAATGATGCTGATGAAAAAAAAAAGATGCTGATGGTCATCCAGATTTTGCTAACCTGGTGGTGTTGTCTGGCTTATTTTGGGGTTGGGGGGGGTCCTCTGGGATAGCTGGGCCCTTCTGATGAGAGTCTTGATGGACAGGTGGCCTGTCCTTGCCCATGGGGCTCTGGGGACAATGACTTCTTCAGGTCACAAGGTCTGAGTTGCCCAAGCAGGGTCCTGGACTGTAAGCAGGGGTGGCATCTGCACAGGGCCACCTTTCTTGGCTGCAGAGGGGTGCAGACATTGTCCCTGTCTCAGGATGGGCCCTAGGAAGCCCCACAGCAGGCCAGGGTGGGGGTGGTGTGTGGAAGGCAAGGAGGCAGAGGGAGGAGGAACAGAGCCTTGAGCTCAGAGTGGCAGGGTCAGGCGGGGTGTAACCCAGCCAGCCGGGAAGCTCCTGAGCCCCCAGGAGCTGAGCCTTCAGGGCACGCCTGGTGACCAGGAGGGTGTGATGTGACCCTTTTGACAGCAAGATGCCACCCCCCCACCCCCACCCCCCGCTGTCTGAGAACCATTGTGAGCCCACATTCAGAGGCCCAGACCACGCTGCAAGATGCCTCCACTGCTGGGACAGCAGAAGGGCGGAGCTTTGGGACTGGGTGCGCCCCGTGTGTCCAGGTAGGGTGGTTCTCACAGGAGTGTGTGCCTGCATCCTCTGGATACTGTTCACAACAGCTCAGTGCTGGATATCCACCAGCCGGTGGGTGGCCAATTGCACACCTAAGGTGGGTGACCTTGCTGTGACTGGGGACTGCAGGTGCAGGGCCCCGTGGAGTGCGTCCCTGGGGGGTCGGAAGGGCACTGCACCCCACCCAGCCCTCTGAGGAGAGAAGTGGAGGCCTCCCTGGTGTGGTGGGCTGCCAGTGCCAGCCTCTGCACCGGAGGATGGACGTCCCCTACCTTCAGACTTGGACCAAAACATCAGCCCTTTTTGGATCTCAAGCCTGTAGCATTTGGAGCAGAACTCACCTCATCGACTCCCTGGGGGGCCTGGGCCATCACCTGCAGCTCTTGGGACTTGTCCGCTCCACCACTGTGTGCTCAAGCTCCTGTAACCACTGTCCTCTGTGTGTCCCCCCCTGCCCCAGTTCTGTTTTTCTGCAGAACCCTGACTAGCACGTACAGTACAAGTGGAATATTAGTCAGCTTCCGTAAGAGAACAAAACTCCAGCACCTGCTATGAAGCAGGCAAGCCTTGAGGATGCTGTGCTCGGTGAAAGATGCCAGGCACGGAAGGCCACCCACTGTGCGAGTCCCTTCACATGATGCATGCTTGGTATTAAAACACGTGGAGACAAAGCAGACCAGCCCTCCTGGGGCTGGGGCCAGTCTGGCTCTGACCACTTGTTGGCCAACAAGTGTGACCTTGGAGCGGTGACATGGTGAGCTCTGGATGGTCACAGTGGCTGTTACCCACACTGTGGCTGCCCCGGAAGTGTGTCTTCTGGTGAGCGTTGATTTTATGTCGTGAGCCCCTGGGATATGCTACGGAGGGTGGGCACCGGTCCTGGTGATGGGACCCAGTGCCTCGCTGGGACCAGGTGAGCTACACCCCGCCCTGCTGTGTGTTATCTCTGAAAAGAGCATTGTGGGTGGGTTTGTCCCCCACGGACACAAGGCCAGGCATTGAGGGACCCATGGCTCCCCACAAAGCTACTCAAAGCCTCCTGCAGCTGGAAGAGCCAAAGGAGGAGTGAGGTGGTGCTGTGGTCAGGGGCTGTGCAGGGAACAATTAGAATCAGGACTTGGGAGTTTATCACGTTATTTATGATGATCACCCAGAGTTAACACAAAGAAATGCAGGAAATCTGTCCGAAACACTAAAGACAGAATATTTAGCCAAGGGCTTGAATCCCACAGCAATGTCCTGCATGAGTCCTGAGTCCAGATGAAGACCCAGAGCCCATGACAGTGCCTCCCACAAGTCCAACTGGAGGTCTAGAGCCCACAAGAAGGACTCATGCCAGTTTCTTTTACGGATCCATGCTGGGAAGGCCCAAAGGTCAGTGGTGGAAGCCAGAAAGTGTGTGCCAGCAGGGAGAAGGAGCTGTGCTGGTAGGTTGAGGGTTCTAGGCTGGAGCCGAGAAGTCATGCTCAAAACAAGGACCAGGACTGCCCTGAAAAGCACTACAGCCATCAGTGACACAGAGGCCCCGAGCTCCTCCGACGATCAGCACAGTTGAGTACATGCCCAGAAGCCAGCGTGACGAGTTCATCCTGGAGACCAAGCGGCCACGTCTTCCCCTCTGGAGCTGGGAAGCGATGCTCGATGTAAGGACCAGAGTTCCCCCAGGAGAACCAACAGCTCCAACAGCAACATGTAGGAGAACCCACAGCGCCTCAGCACCTAGCTTCTCCTTCTCCACGTCTCTATGCTGGCAACTTTCCTCAGGTGGGACATCTGTGCTCAGCGCCCTGCTGATTTAATTCAGCTGGCGTTAAGTTGCCCACCAGTTCTTAATCCATAACAGGTGGGCTCTGAGCCTTGGGCACAAATATCTCGACGACTGAGACCCACGCTTGGGGCGCGTCCCTGCAGAGGCGGCCACCTAGGGTCTGCTTCACCACAATCGAGCGTGCAGTTTCCATCTGCTGGGTGCCACCACCACCTCAGTCCTGGGGCACCTGCCTACCACCCAGGCCTGAGTGTCCGCTGAGGGTCCCCATGTGCCAGGCTGCCCCTGAGATGGCTGTGTCCTGCCTCCCTGCCCTGTAGTGCTGGCTCTGGAGTTGGTCCTGCTCATTCTGGGTGACAAGCTGGCAGCCCACTAGGCTCTGAGGGGCCACCCTGCTGCACACATGTGACTCTCAGGGATACAGCCCTTCCTCCTGGCCAAGCTTGCAAGACAGTCCTGGCTTGGTCACCTGCCTTGGGCTGACTTGAGTCCCTTCCCCAAAGCTCATGTTGAAGCCCTGACACCCAGAAGGACCTCGGTGTGTGTCCAGAGACAGGGCCTGAGAGAGCTCGCCTGGTGGCCGCTTACCAGGCGTGCAGAGATGGGAGGGACACAGCAGACACACAGAGCCTCAAGCCCGACAGAGGCCAGGGCGGAGCCACGCTGCCTTCCTCCACTCGCCCTCCAGGCCGCAGCCAGCCAAGGCCCAGGTCTCGCCCTGTCCTGAACATGTCCTCAGAGAGACAAACACACCCAGTGGCACCAGCCAGCTGCCCAGGCACATGCCTTTGTTCCCATGCACTGATCCTTCCCTCTTGGGGTGTGGGGGCTCCCTGTGGTCTAGCAGGTGCAGTTTTCACCCCTGAAGGCTGGCTGCCCACGCCATCCCAGGCCAGGGTGTCCTGCCCCTGAAGGGAAAAGGACTTCCTCGGCACTGAGGGATGGTTCAGAGTGGCCCTGGCCAGTGGAAACACAACCGAAGCATTTAATAGTTCACAGTTTAATACTGCAGTAGCCACATTCAGAAGGGAGGGAGGGCCTGGGGCTCTCTGGACGGTCAGCCTTTGCTGGGCTTCTGTGAAGCCTGGGGTTCCATCCCTGGCACCATCACCCCCTAAAAAAGTAGAGTGAAGTTTATTTTAATAAGGTCTTAGTTCATCTAAGCAATCTACAATATCATTTCAACAAATAATTGCTGGGCATGGTGGTGCGTGCCTACAATCCTGGCACTCGGGAGACTGAGGCAGGAGGATCACCTGGAGTTTGAGGCCAGACTGCTTTACATAGTGAGTTCAAAGCCAGCCTGAACTGGGCAGGGAGACCCTGTCTCCAAAAAATGGTCAATATAAACAGCCCATGGGAGAGGTCACATTTGTAAAGGCACAAGGAGGGGAGCTGAGAGTCCCAGGGTCTACAAACGAAGCTCTAGGCCAGGCCACCTGTGTGGCATCTCTCACCCAGGAAGCCTGGCCTCCAAAGAACATAGAGGTTGGGGGCAGCTGAGAAAATGAGCTGGAGTCCACTGTGGCCCCTCCTCGCATCCTGCCCATGTCACAGCCACATGCAAGGGACAGGTAGGAGATGCTTCCTCAGGGTGTCCTGCTGGGGTCAGCACTGCTGCACCCAGGGCCCAGAGGGGTTTCCATGGAGGTGTTTCTGCTGGGCATGTGGTGAGGCCCTGGACAGGCTGACACATCAGACACTGTGTTCCTAGGCCTGGAAATCCTCCAGGATCTCAGGCCTGGACGCACGTGTGCCGTGCATGGAGGGTCATGTGTGCAAGACCCCAGCAACTCCTGCAGCCCTTTGTGATTTTTGAGACAAGAGTTTTGCTCCAATTTGCCATCTTCCTGCCTCTGCCTGCTGGGGTGCTGGGATTTCAGGCACATACTACCATGTCCAGCTCAAAGCACATCACGTGGACTCCACCTGGGTACAGGCCATTCGTGCAAGCCTGGCTGTAGGCCCTTGTAGATGTGATCGCTGACCCGGGGGCAGGTGGAGGACAGTGGCCCGAGAGCAGTTCCTTCCTTTGCTGGAGCTTTGTTTGCCATCCCACAGGGGCAAAATAAAGTGCGCAGGGGCAGAGTTCTGGCATTTTCCCACGACCCTGACCTTGCGGCCTGTGCCTGGGTCCACAGCGTGTGGACTCACATCTATCTTATCCACAGTATTGCGCTATTTCCACAATTCTGTGTATCTTACACCGCACCAGGATTCTCATGACCCTGCTCGCAGGCTGTGTAAATGCACACATCACTAAAGCCTTTGTCACTGTGTGGCAAGGGAAGAAGCCACTGGAGGTGTGTGACCTGACATCAGTTACTTTCCCACCCCTGTCTGCTGGTCTGGAAAAGGGGAGACCTGGACACTCCCTGCACTCTGGACGGAGTGGTCACTGTGCCTGGCTGGGATGGAATGGATTAGGTCCTAGGTCCCCAGAGCAACACTGTGAGAAACATGATGACCGCGCTCTGTCCCTGCATGAACTTGGGCTTCCAGAGCACTGACGGGGGACCTGCTCTTTCCTTCAGCAAGCCCTGCTGCCAGGGACCCTGGGGCAAATAAAGACTGAGGAGGGGATGCCATTGGGACACTGCAGCCAGGACACCCACAGCCACTCCTTGGGGCACTGCACCCCACTGCATACTCAAGAGATGGCTCTCTGGCTCCCCCTGGTGACCACATCCCACCAAGGCCCCTTTAGCCCATGGACAATCCTCCCCAGCTGTAGGGGTTTGTACCACCCTGAGGTTCAAAGAGGTGGATGACTTGCCCAGAGGTCCCCAAGTCCCAGTGAGGCTGGAAGGGCTGGTAGAAATGTGTGACCCAGCCCAGGCCCCTCGGATGGGGTAGTGGACACTGAGGGAGGAGAGGACTTGGCAGTGCCTGTGGCAGGAGTGCAGCTGACACCAGCTCAGTGCAGGTGATCTCAGACCCTAGAGCACCCCATCTTCCCACAGAGCCCAGGCCACTTCCCTGCTGCAGCTGCTGTTTCCGCCCGTGCCTGGCCTCTCCCTGCCATGGCATGTGGCTAGTTGGCTAGTGTGTGATGAATGGACGCTGTCCCAGGGGCTGCAGGAGAGCCAGGTCCCTGTCCAGGGGGCACATGAGGGTCAACAGCCTTGTTGAGGCCGCCTCTGGAGTGCAGAGCTCTCCCTAAAGCCTCGACAGATGGGGCCGTTCCCAGCCGAAAAGCTCCAGGAGATCCCTTTGCTCCAATGCCCCCCACAACCCCTCAGCAGGCCCGCTATGCAGCTAGGCGGGCACCAAGGGTGCTGTGCCCACATCTGCTGCGAGTGGGCACTGGTCAGGGCCTGCCTGCAGAAGGCACTCTTTGGCCATGTGTATGTCCTGGGATGGGCTGGACAGAGCACAGATATGCAATCTTTCGTTTTTTGATTTTTTTTTTTTTTGAGACAGGTCTTGCTATACAGCCCAAGTTGGCTTTGTGCTCCCAATGTAGCCGATGCTAGCAACTCTCCTGCCTCAGCCTTCCAAGTGCTCACACATGCATGGCTTCCACTACTGTTAGTGTGAGCAGAGCCCATGGGGTGGCTGTGTGTCTGGGCCTGTGCCATGTCTGGCGGTGGCAAGCAGGTGAGAAAGGGCAGTGGACCCTGGGCTCCCTCCTTGCTGCCCCCATTCCCGCAGGGGACCTCCCTCTCTACTCCTGCCATATGCTCGCCCCTCTGGAATGCCCACAGACGGGGGCCACACACTGCCAGGCCCAGCTGCCTCTGTCTCCTGCCACCCCCTCCTCAGCTCTTTGCCTCTTCTTCCATGAGGACTTCCATAGACTTCTGTGCTTGTGCTTTGGGCCTGGACCACTCAGCCAGCCCTTCACCTGGAGGCTGCCCCCTGCCTCTCCCCCTTACCTCCAGAGATGCAGTGTCCACATCAAGAGTCTGCACTGGGCCAAGGGTAGCGCCAGGCATAGGGAGCCTGGCCTATACAGCCCCTCGAACTGCCCAGTGTGTTGAACACACTGCCAGGAAGGGTATGGGCAGAGGCTCCCAGCCGGGGCTGCCCCACCCTCCAGGGAGCCTGGAGGACTGCCCTGGCCCGTGGCTTCGGAAGAGCCCGCTCCACGTGGCAGCCTCCCCCACAGGCCAGAACCCAGCAGGGAACAAGCCCAGCGGGGTTGCTGCGTGTGGGACCCCAATTCTCACCTCATGTACACCCCTCTAGACCTGCATGGTCGGTGAATAGCATGAGGGTCACACCTGGAATTTTACATTTCCTAGTAGCTACATTAAAAAACAAACAAACAGGTGAAAGATATTTTCTTGAGACAGGGTCTTGCTGTACAGTTCAGGCTGACCTCGAACTTGCTGTGATCTTCCTGCCTCAGCCTCCTGAGTGCTGAGGTTACAGGGGTATGCCACCACACCCCACCCAACTGTATAGTTTATTTAAATCAAAAGATTTTAACATGCAGTTACAAACAGCCACTGAGACACGGTACATGTGGGACCCAGCTGGGTGTGGACCAGTCCCACACCAGGCCCAGTGACCACCACCCTGGACAGTACTGAGAACACACAGTGACCCAGTACCAGGATGACAGACAGGACACCCACCTCCTGCGACAGAATGGATGGGCCTGAGCCAGGTCTGTGGGCTCTGTCCAGGCACTGACTCTGACTGCCTGGGGGCTGCAGGGAGCTGGGAATGCCTACGCCATCCTGCCAGCACGGGGTTGGCAGAGAGGCTGGGAAGAGGACAGGGAGGGGCAGTCACAGGCCCCTGGTATCCTGCAGCCGGTCACTCACACCCAGTTTGCCCTAACAGTCCCAGCTGGCCCATTTCAGGGTCCACACAGCCTAGTGTGCGCTTTGCTTCCTCTGAGATAAACCACAGGCTGGAGATTTAGCTCAGTGACACAAGCACCTGCCCAGCAAGTGTGAGTTTGTGAGTTGGATCCCTGGTACTGGAAAACTTTAAATAATAAAAAAAAAAAAGAGAGCCTGATGCTAAGGGGGCTAAGGAAGTCAACAAAGGGCACGCAGCCTCTAGGCGGCAAGCTGGACCTTAGAGACAGGGGCTGTGACTCCAGGGCCCAGGCTCCATGCCCCAGAGACCTGTCCAAACTCGACAGGATGCCAGGCTGTAGAGACCATTTTCCCTGGAGAAGTGGGAGGGAGGGAGGACAGAGTAGCCCCCAGGACCCTGTAGGGGGTTCTGTAGGGACCAGGCAGAAGTGGAACCAGGTACCTTTCCAATCTGTCTGCCCTGAAGGTCCAGGGCATGGGGGAGACCTGGTGTTCACCCCAGAGCAGGCCAGACCCAGCACACATGCACCGGGTAGGGCAGGACCCCAGTCTTGCTGGGACCCAGGGTCCAGGTGTGGGTGTTACTGCAGGGCTCTTCTAAGGGTCACTGGAGAAAGAAGAGCAGTGAGCCCTGTGCTCCCTTCTTTTGACCCAGGGGACAATAACGGCTATTCAGGGAGCCCTGGCGGGACTAAGACTGAAGAGCACCTTTACCACAAGAGGACGAGGTCCTGGCAGAGGGCCGTCCACAGCTCCTATTGTAAGAGGCCTGGGCAGAGCCTGTCACGTGCTCTCCAAGCCTGTGCTCCAACACATCGGGAACCTGCCTCCTGCAAGGCAAATGTTAGCTTAGCAGCAAGGCCCAGGTGCCACGTCAGACGGCTCTGCCTGCGTGGCCGCTCCCTTGTCAGTGTCACCTCGACAAGCTGCAAGACCGCGCCTCCTCCTCTCCCTCCAGGTACACCGGGGACCAGGGAGCCTCCCGACGTGCCACCTCGGCACCCCCGGAAGGAGCTGGGGACTGCTCTGCCTTGGCCACCCGAACAGGGGTACAGGTGACAGCACCCCTCTCTTCCCGAGGCTCTTACCGAGGCCGGCGCTGGATGCAAGGGTGGCGATGGGAGGAAGGGGCGGCGGCGGACGGCCAGCTCGGTGACTTCGCGGTGTCACCGCTGCCCAGTAGGGCACGCTTGAGCGCCCTACTGCAGGGAGCTGCGGGAAGTGGCTACCGGCAGCAGCCTGGGCCAGCTGGGAGGACCCGACGCTGGGGGCCGGGATGGGCGCGGCCAGACTCCAGGCTCCAGGCTCCAGGCGTCCGCACTTCACGCGGTAACCGGGCAACCAGTGCGGGCAGGACGTGCGCGTGCGCAATCCACCTGGTCGCCCGAGCGGCAGCACCGGCGCATGCGCAGCCGCCCCGCCGGCCTCCTGCCAAGCCTAAACCGAGATAGAGAAGGGACTCGCTGGCCGTAAGGCCCGCTCGCAGAGCAGCCGTTCTCGGCGGGTGGAGCTGCTCACTTCGATTCCTCAAAGCCGATTCCTTCTTGGGATCATGATTGAAGATTCCTGTCCTTTTTGACAGCCCCAAATGAGAGAAGAGTGGGAGACAGCGTAACCAGGGCGATGTCCCTGGGCACCCTACGGCGCAGGTGGGAGAGGGGCGGGACCCGGGTGGGGGAGAGGCTGGGCGGGGCCAAGGACGTGACAAGGCGGTGAAAGAGTGGACCAGGGTGGGGGCGGGGCCAAGGGGCGTGGCTAGGTAGAGCCATGAAGGACACACAGGGGGCGGGACAAAGGGGGCGGGACAAAGAGACGAAGCGGTGAAAGACTGGATGACAGCAGGGGCGGGGCGCGTGACGTCTCCGCCGGACACGTCGGCGGCGCCGCTACCGGAGCCGGATGTGCCAAGATGGCTGCGGAGGGTTCCGTGTCTGCGCTAGCTGCCGCTGCCGGTTGGGTTGCGGCCCACGGTGCCTGAGAGGCCGGCCACGGCCGCGCGGGTGAGGGGCGAGCGGGGTCGGAGGCCGCCGGCGAGGCCAGGCAGCGGAGCGCCGGGCCCGGGGCCAGCCCAGTGGGCGGTGCGTCTCCCGGGACGCTGCCGGGGCGGGCCAGGGCGCTGGCCGTCGCGTCGCCGGGGATGCACCGCGCGCGGGTGGGGGCGCGGCCGGGCCGTGTCGGTGGCCTGTCCCCGCGCGACACGTAGGGGCTGTGGTCGCCGCCGCGGGCCACCGGGCACCCGGAGATGTCCGGGCCCGGCCGGCTCTTTGAACCTCCGCTCAACACGAAGCCTGGGAGGTTTCTGGCGGTTGAGCGTGTTTTTTGTGTGTCAGAGGTTCTGAGGTGTTTGGTGTTCGTGGGCCGGAAGACTCTCTACAGCGATATGGGTTCACTGACGTTTGCACTAAGGAGCGGCAATATAGTTGTTTGTCATCTCTTGGCAGAGTGGCCAGGATGTCGCAAGGGAGGTCGAGGACGGTGCTCTCCATCATAGGTAGAGGAATGCAGGTTACAGCGGAGCTTCCAGATACTGAGCCACTTGGAATCAGTTTTTGCTGTTTCGCTCAGAAACATCTCTAAGTGGTTGGTAGATTGGGGATGGTTGCTCATTATTTCCTTTCAAATCTGTAGGATGCAGGTGTTAGGAAGAGACCTATTTTCAATGTAGTAAAAGCAGCAGAACCACAAGCAGTAGTTTCTGAGTAGTACTTTTTGAAGTTTGAGCGTAATACAGCCTGCCTGCAGTTTTTGTCCCTAACCTTTCTCGTAAGGTTTCTGTGCTGGTGGGGCCTTGCAAAGAAATGAGGCAAAATAGTGATGTTTTCTTCCTGTGACCCTGTTACCCCTCATAGAAGTGAATCTTTGTATTGTCTTGGAAGTTTGTGCTGAGAATTGGGTACACGCAGTATGATTCCGTTCTGCTTCTGTGAACAATCCTTCGTAAGTGTCAGAGTGTCCTCTTTGGTCTGTCAGTTTTGGCAGTGTTTAGGCTTCTCTGCCTCCTTCAACACCTGAATGTCTGTGGTTCCAGTTCTAGCTGGGAAGATTGTGCCTGTGTCATATGTCCCAAGTCTGATGGGGGTCACTTGCGGTCACTGTGCAGGAGATTGTAATCAGAGACCTGCTGTTTCTTGGTACTCCTTAGTGTTTGCACACCTAGAGTTGGAGGCTAGTGGCAGGGAGAAAAAAAGTGTGGGAGTAGTGGAGGAGCAGGTGTGTGTTTTAAATACCCAGTCCTGTAGTCAGAGACTCATGCCGCGGGTGGCCTTGAGTAAGTACTCCCATAGATACAGGGCAGGTGAGCTAAAGAGCTGGGTTTATGAATAATGCATCTTTAAGATGATCAGCTGGTCTCTGAAACAGGTGCCTATTGGAAGTTAGATGACTTGCTAAACAGTAAATCTTCTGTGGTTCTGGGTTTTAATGATCTGCAGTCCTTTGTTTTTCTGTTGGTAAGCAGAGAGGAAGATGAAGAGAGTAATGCTCAAATCATGGCATTGTTTCAGGTGAAACTGGTGTTATTGCCGCAGAGCTGTTAGATGCAGTTTGGGGGTTGGGGGGCTCCTCTGTAGGTGGTAATGTTTGCTTACAAGACAGCCCTTAGTCCAGTAGAGTTGAGAAAATCTTAAATTTCTGCAAGGAATACTTTCAAGTGTAGGATTTCCAGTTAATTTGCCACCCTAAGTACAAGCTTGAAAGACTAAACCCAGCAGTGACCTTAGGAAAAAGGCATCGTGTTCTCTCATTTTATGGATGGAGTTTATGTGCCTCTCCATCGAGTGTGTCCCAGGAGAGAAGTGGCTTCCCTGGGGCGCTCATCTATATGCCCAGTCTCACTGTCACAGTAACTGCCGAGGAACCAGTTCTCTAGGTCTGTGCATGGGGCGGTTGAAAGTCTGTTAAAGGACGAGCTGGGAAGCCTGTTCCTCTTTATAGCAGGGTTCTGTGAGGATGCGGAAGTCTGAGTCCTGCCTTTGGTGAGAGGACTTGCTGTGTGCATGGTGGCTCCGCTGCTGGGTGGACAAATGCAGAGGGCTGAGGGGAGGAGACTGGGCTTCTACCTCTGGGTCCCTGGAAAGTGAAGTTGTAAGTGTCATCTTAAGATGACAGCTCAGAACTGTGTCCTCTGGTATTGATCTGAGTAGGATGCATTGAACTGGAGTGGATTTTCAGCAAGCTTGCAGTTGGAAAGGAGCCCCTGTTGACCATATGGGCAGCATTAAGTGAATTATTTTTATTTTAAAAAATTCCTTTGAGCCACTGGAGGTTGAACTCAAGGGCACTGTACTGCTGAGCAACAACCTCTCAACCCTTTTTATTGTTTTTTTGTATCAGGGATCGAACTCACAACCTCGCACTTAGGCAAGTGCTTGAGCCACTGAACTAAATCCCTAGACCCCCCTTTTTATTTTGACACAAGGGCCCATTAAGTTTCCCTGGCTCATTTTGAACTTGTGATCCTCTTAGCCCCCATAGGGAGCTGGGCTCATAAGGCATGGCCTCACCACACCTGGCCAATATCAGTGAATTAAAGGATTGATAGGACTGGTTTTCAGGAGAGAATTAGAAACTTATTTATAAATGGTTTTATTTATAAAACAAACATCAGTGTTTTCATTTTGTCAGACTTTGGGGAGTAATCCATGTGTGGATTAAACTCCAGAGACCTTCAAGATTTCTCCCTTCGGTTTAATTTCCTCTTGAATTAGCTAAATGGATCTTGAGAGATGAACTGGTACAAAGATAAAGACTTTAAAGGTGTAGAACTTGAATAAACATTACCTTGGAAGGACAAAGTAGCTAGTCAGGGTCGCATTTATTGGTGTTTTTTTTTTTTTTTTCGGTACTGGGTTTATTGTGTTTTGTTAAAAGCCAAACAACGGACGATGCTGTGGTGTGGCTCTTGTGTGTTGAGGATTTTGCCCCTTTATTTTCCAGAAGAGATCTGAAGTCTTCCTGTCGGAAATTTGACAATTCATTGAGCCCCTCTGGATCTGCTGTGAATTTCCCTGAGGTTTCTCTCCAGGCTGAATTGCAATGTCAGGGATCACAGGCAACCTTGTTGCAGCATTTTCAGGGGAAACTAGTCCCTGAACCAGAAGTGCAGGGAATTCAAAACACTTAGTAGCTTTTATCGCTCTGTACTGTGTGGTGCATTTTCATTAAAGAAACTAGAAGAACAAAGTTCAGTCTTGTCTTCCAGATTTAAAATTAGCATACTTGAAAAGTACCATAGATGACTTGTTTTTTTTTCTCCTATTAGTGGAGTTGCTCTTTTCAGGATCTAGCGGTGCTTTGTAGGGCAGTATCAATGATTAGCAAGCATTTTCTAGGGGGGACGGCAGACTGGCAGCCACTTTGTACCTCACACCTACCCAGTGGTAAGGGGCCCCAGAGGCAGTGGGCAGGGCATATAGGGAATTTTGGGGGGGCGTGTCCGAACTTAGCTGGTGGCCAAGCCAGCAGAGTCCTGTGTCTCCCCCATCCAGAGTCCCCAGAGCAGCTCCTGAGGATGAATGTTCTCTGCTGGGTTGGAGCCCAGGATAGAGGTTGTCCTCAAGGTGGAAAACTTCAGGCCATATAGAGCCCTCCCATCCCTCTGTCTCTGTTTTGGTGCTCTGGTGGCTTCATGCCCACTAGGGAAGTGCTCGACCTCTGAGCTGTAGTAGCCCTAGTTTTTTTCTTTTTTTTTCATTTTCTTGATTGCAGTCTGTAGTTTATGGGTTTCATTTTCATTTCTTTTCCTTTTCCAGCTCATCTTGAGGAAGAGCTTTACCCTGCCGCCTCTGTAAGCAGCACCTCCTGTGGAAGAGGCTCGACATGCAGCCACCACCCCAGGCGGTCCCACCTGGTGTGGCTGGACCCCCTCCTGCTGGGACTCCCCGGACCATGTTCTGGGGTAGCAGCGGCTATAGGAAGCCGGCCAGCAGCAGTGCCCTGGCGGCTCCTCCTTGCCCTCTGCAACCAGTCACGGATCCCTTTGCTTTTAGCAGGCAGATGCGCCAAAACACCCCCCTGGATGCTTCGTCCAGGGGCAGCCTGCCTGCCAGGAGTGACCCAGCCCTGCCAGTGTTCTCTCAGTGGCCCGGCTTGCCTGTGCCTCAGGCCAGTGCTAGGGATAACATCCAAGGACCCCCGGAGCCTCTGGCAGGACCTCTGTCTCAGCCCAGTGCAGATCTGTTTTCTGGAGTGTCTGTCCCTTCCTCGCTGCCAGGGCACGAGATGGGCCAGAGTGCCGAAGTCAGTTCCAGCTCAGGGCCTGAAGTTCTGACTACTCCGCTGCATCCAGCCCACTACATTCCAGGAGGTGGTGCTGATCAGTCCTCTGGGGGCCAAAGGCACGGGAGTGGGCCTGACCAGGCCCTGAGCAGACATACCCTGAGGGACAGCATGGTCGCTCCGGTGGCAGCAGAATCCTCGTTCTTCTCCCAGCTTCGGCCACAGATACCGGCGCAGTGGGGCCCAGCGCAGGGCAGCCCACAGCCCTCCCAGCGGTGTCACTCACCCAGCCCAGAAGGACCTGTCCAGAGCGTGGGGCCCCAGGCCACCAGCACTCCCCACTTTCCTGCCCCGTTGAGCCTGCACCACGGCCCTGGCTACGAGCCCCATGCCCAGCTAGCATCTCCTCTGGCCCCTTTGGCCAGTGGTGGAAGAAGTGAGGTGGCCCCCTTGCAAAGTGGAAACCACTTAGTAGGTAACTTCCATCCCGAAAATTCATTTGGGCATAATCCCAGGATCGGAAATACATGGGAAAGCCAGGAATTTAGGCAGAATCCAGGAGTGAATCCAGGAGTGCAAGAGCATTTCCGGGACCCTGCCCCTGGGAATCCCCTTACTCAGGGAAATAGTCCTGAAAACCATATCGACTACCCTTCAGGGGCTGGGAGTAACCAAGCCCCGGCAGAAACAGCCTCAGGGGCACTCTCCATGTTTTT
Source organism: Hydrochoerus hydrochaeris (assembly GCA_004027455.1). Taxonomy (NCBI): domain Eukaryota; kingdom Metazoa; phylum Chordata; class Mammalia; order Rodentia; family Hydrochaeridae; genus Hydrochoerus; species Hydrochoerus hydrochaeris. The sequence continues at coordinate 24,780 of PVLA01004165.1, read as the reverse complement.
CCAAGGGGAAGAGACTGAAAATGAGGAGAACCTCTCATCTGAAAAAGCAGGGTCAGCTGGCTGCCTGGACTTAGATAGTTTCTCCCCCAGCCCTGGACTGGCCCATCTGCTTCGCCCTGCACATGGAGCTGGCATTGTCCAGCAGGCCTTTCTCCCAGGCTCCCACAGTGAGACCATGCAGCAGGAAGGAGGCACACAGCCTTATTTCTCTCAGTCTGCAGGCATTCAGAGCGATAAACAGACCACTAACAGTACTGCTAGTGACACTTGGAGTGACACAGCCAGCACAGGGATTTGTGATGCTAGTGGCTCACAGTATGAAAATGTTGAAAACTTAGAATTCATTCAGAATCAAGAAGTTCTACCAGCCGAACCCCTAAGTTTGGATGCTCCCTCCCCAAACGATCAATTCCGATACGGACTCCTTCATGGGCCACCCGTCTCCAGGCATGGTACTGTGGGCCTCACCCGAGGTGGAACACTGAATCTTGAGGCCCCAGACACACCCGTGCACCCAGCTCAATCCGACAGCATGTCATCCAGCTACAGTGGCCAGAGCCACAGGAGCCTCCCCGGGTCAGCCAGGTCCCAGGAGCTGGTGGGCACCTTCATCCAGCAGGAAGTGGGAAAGCCCGAAGAAGACACAACGGGCAGTTTTTTTAAACAAATTTATTCTTCCCCTGTGGGAGGTGATTCAGAGGAGGTCAGTGGGAGCCAGAATTACTACAGCACCTTGTCCCAGCCCTCCACCCCGAGCCCCCCAAAACCTACAGGGACATTCCAGGCAAGTGCAAATAGTTCTTTTGAGCCAGTAAGATCGCACTCCGTTGGGGTGAAGCCGGTTGAGGTGGATCGAGCCAACGTGGTAGGGGAAGTGAGGGGCACCCATGAGCACGCCAAGAAGTGCAGACCTGTGGCCGCACCGCCCGACACCTCCCTGGGCAACCTGGAGCAGCCGCCAGACAACATGGAGACGCTGTTTGCACCCCAGGGCTGCTCCCCACCTCTTCCCCCGACTGGGGAAGCTGGACACACAGCAGCACCTCCCTTGGATACGGTGCGCCCAACTCCAGAGAAGAGGCCCTTCGCCAGGGCCCAGGGGTCTGTGAAGTGTGAGAGCCCCGCAACGACCCTCTGGGCACAAAATGAGCTGCCAGACTTCGGTGGCAACGTGCTCCTTGCTCCCGCTGCTCCTGCACTTTATGTACCCGCAAAGCCTCAGCCACTGGCAGTTGTTCAACCTCCAAAAGAGGGGCTGCCTGGGCAGCTGTCATGGAAGCCGGCCCCTGCCCACCCCTTGCAGAGCCAAGCCCCGCTGAGCACTTCAGAGAACCTTGAGAACCCTCCCAAGGTGGGTGGTGGTGAAGCCCTTCAGTCCCAAGCAAGTTCCAGTTACGCAAGTTTGCTGTCCTCACCGCCCACTGAAGCTTTGCAAAATCAGCCGGTCTTGATTGCCCAGCCTGATCAGAGCTATAATTTGGCTCAGCCCATTAATTTTTCTGTGTCTTTGCTGAATCCTGCTGAGAAGAATCAGTGCTGGGGGGATGCTCCGGTAGGGGACAGATCCACAGTGAGCAGCCGGGCCCTCAGTGCCGATGCTGGTGAACATGCTGCTTTGTCCGGGGTTGAGCCCAGTGCTGCTGTTGGCTTGTCTCTGCCTAACATTGTCAGCCAGAGTAATGTCCCACAGGGGTCCAGCTCTTCTGAAATGGGTTCCAGTCAGCCTGCTAATTTGCTTGTGCAGCCGCTGTCCCTCCTAGTCCCTAAGGGCTTGCTTCCAGAAAGGCAGAAGACTCATAATTCAGAAAAGCTTCCCGAGTTTGTTAGTAGCCCTGCCGGAGGCACCAGTGTGGTGTTAGTGCCCCCTGCAAGCAGTACCTCGGTGCCTAGCAGCGCAAAGGCAAATCACTCCAGCAACCAGGAAGAAGCCTCTGGAGCCTTAGACTTTACGCTGAGCAGAACTTTGGAAAATCCTTCGAGACTGTACAGCCCATCCAATCTGGAGGGCCTGGCTGCTCAGCAGGCTGCCGCCAATCCTTCGAGACAGTCGGGGACTGGGGTGCATGACCCAGGTCATTTCTACCAGCAGGTAAGGGGAGATGACCAGGACCAGCAAGGCCTCGGAACCCAGGCAGAGGCAGTGCCCCCTCAGCCGCAGGTTTCTCCCCCACAAAGGCCACAAGCAGCTTCAGATACAGAGAGTCCCCCTACAAGAGGACTGTCCCAGGACTCGGCCCAGCCGCCAGCAAGTTCATCCCTGGCCGATGCGGGCCAGAAGCCGTTGCCTCGGCCCCCTCAGTCTTCCAGTGCATCGGCTGTGTCCACAAACTCAAGCCAGGCAGCAGTACGGCCCGAGCAGCTGTGGCTGCAGCCTCCACCTTTGAGTGCGTTCGGCCCTCCACCTCAGGACCTGGCGTCCTACTACTATTACAGACCTCTGTATGAGGCCTACCCAGCCCAGTACTCGGCGGCGTACCCATCGGACTCTGGTGCGGCCTCCCTGTCCTACCAGGTAGAGTGAACACTGCTGCTTAGCCATCTTCTTCCCTTGCTTTACCCGTTGGGCTTCTCTCATGAGTTCCCCAGCGGTGACCTGTTTGTCCAGACCCATAAATTGCTCCCGGGAAAGGCCTGCCTGGCATGTGCCCCCTTAAGGGTGCCTACCAAGCACTAGCACGCTGTGTTGCTGATACATGGGTGCCTGTTCTGTGTAGCCTGGCATTTCCAACTAGGGGACAAAAAACTCCCTTTGCTTCCTGGAGCCCTGCTGGATCACTGAGAGCGCAGCTTCGTGTGGCGCATTTTGGAAAGTGAGCTTAGCCCCTGGAAGCCTGTGTGTGGTGTCCGCCAGTGTAGGAAGCAGGACTAGCTAGAATTGTTTTTGTTTCTACTAAAGAAAAGAATGAGGGAAAAGGTTAGATCTGGAGAGTTAATCCACACACCATGGTGAAGGGAGATGGAAGTCCTTAAACTCCCTCAGGTGCGGGGCCCATGCGCCAGGAGGTGGGAAGCCCTGCCTTGTTCTTTCCTTGCTCATTTGCAGTGATGCAAGCTCGTGGCTGCTGTTTGATTTAGGTTCTCTTTAATCCTACAGCAGCTTGAAAAAGCGTGGCTCAGTGCGCACGTTAATCATTACTTGCTTTCCCTCCCCTCTGGCTCCAAGGTGGAAGGCAGTATCCCTGGAGCCACAGGCCTGCTGCGTGTGGTCTGTCAGGTGGGCCCAGCCTGCGGGGAGGGTCAGTGCAGCTAGGCTGCATGGGCTGTGCTGGCAGCTCCCAGTGACGCAGCCCTGGGGCTGCGCCTGCCTCCTGGCCTGGGGCACTCTCACACCCTTGGGTGAGAGCAGTTACACACAGCTCCTGCAGCCTGGCGCCCTAGGTTTGGGAGGAAGGAACAGGAACTTCATCGCAGCACTTGGGGTTCAGCTCTGCTGCTGGAAGTGCCAGGAAGCAGAGTGGGGTGCCAGGAAGCCCAAGCCTGGAACCACTTCCTGTCTTCTGCCTCTGTGGTCTCCAGCTGTGTAGAGAACACACCTCCTACTGTGACTTCACATCACGTGAGTCCAGAGCAGGTGGCTGCAGACACGATGGGAGGAGTTGGTGCTGAACCTGCACCGCTCACTTCTCTTTGATCTCTGCGTCCACTTGACCCCTTCTTAAAGACAGGCTGGGGCCTGGTGGTTTTGGGATGGGCCCAGATAGACCCCTGGTTCCATTGCTCACCTGAGGCAGTTCACGTGTTGTTCTACCATCAGTGGGAAACCTGAGGTGCCCTTTGGAGAGCTGGCTGCACACCGGCTCCCAGGCCCATCCAGGAGGCCTCTTCTGCAGGGCCAGGCTGGCATCATAGGGAGGCTCTGCTGCCTGGCCTTTGACACTGACTTTGCCTTTAGGTTTGGGTTTTCCCTTTGCAGTCTTTGGGATTGAATCAAGAACATTTGCACTGAGCTATACCTTCAACACTTGGCTTTTAGAGATAGTCTTGTTAAACTGCCTGGTCTGGGCTTCCACTTCAGTCCTCCTGCCTCTCAGAGTACTGGGGTGACAGACATGCACCAGCACACTGACCCTGGGTTTCTGTGTGTGAAGGAAGCCTGCTGTGTCCTGCTGCTTGGACTGTGCGCATTTGCAGCTGCCATGTGGCCACTCAGGATGGGATCTAACGAGTTTGTCCACCTCCTGCAGGACATCTACGCCCTCTACGATCACCGGTATAGGTCCTATGACAGCTCCGCGTCAGTGTATGCTGAGAACTACCGCTGTCCCGAGCCCGAGCGGCCCAGCTCTCGGGCAAGTCACTGCTCAGACCGACCCTCTGCCAGGTGGGCGCTGCACCTGCAGCTGCTTCCTTCTCCCCAGGCTGATGCTGTCGCTTCTGATGCTTGGGGGTGGTGACCTAGTGATTGGAAAACCTTGTAGACAATTCTCCGGCCTCTTGCTACCTGTGTGTAGCTTCTGTCTGGCAAGTGGAAGGTGATGGTGTTACATTGGGCTGAGCACACTGCCTCCTGTAGTCCACATTGAGCCAGTCACCTGGTTTGCAGCTCTGCCGCCAGGCTGACCAGCCCTGCATGCACTCCCACCTTTTGTCCCTGTTGCCGGGCATGTTCCTGACCCAAGAAGGCTGGTGGATGTCTAGGGTTCTCAGACCGAGACTTTGACCTGGTCTGGGAGGATGAGTTACAGATGGCACAGTCCCCACGTCTGCCAGGCTGGCTCCTGTGCTTTGTTCGCAGTGCTGCCTTTTCTGCTTCAGGGCCTATGGGTGGCGGCCCATATGTGTCCTGTGCTGGCTGAGCAGGCCCCTGTTTTGCAGGGGAAAGTTTGGAGAGCACCAGGGCATGGTGTCCTCTGCTGAGGGACCCTTTTCCCAAGTCGAAGTCTGCCGGGTTCCCAGAGCCCTGAGGGCTGCTTTTGCTTTGTGCATTCAGGACTTGGCATTGGTGGAACTGGGTGAAGTGATGGGGCGTGGGTTCTGTTTGCTGCCGTGGCTCCTCGTCTGAGCCAGGCGCAGCACCTTCTGGCAGCCACGTCGGGTTCTGACATGCAAAGGCATTTTAGACAAAAAGTCTTACCTGTGAGCCTTGGCCCTCTTGTCTGGCCCTGGTACACCTGGCTCCAAAGGTAAAAGCTGAACACGTGTGTGGGTGGGCACAGCTGGTGACTTTGAGTTGTGTCTCTCAAACAACTGGAGCTGGGGTGTGTCTCTGTGCAAAACCCCTGCTCACATGTGCAAGGCCCTGGGTTCCATTACCATCTCTGCCCCAAAAGAAAAAGATGGTTGCATGAAACTACCCTAGGAAGCAGGGTTTGCACTAACACGGCTTTCAGGTGGGAAACTACCCTAGGAAGCAGGGTTTGCACTAACACGGCTTTCAGGTGGGAAGCCTGAGGGGACCATGCGGGGCAAGGGCAGGAGGAGGAAGCAGAGCTGAGCACTCATCTTCACCTTGCCACCTACAGGTTCATGAGGGAGTTTGCTTTGTGAGGCTGGATGTGGCTTCCTGGGGCCAGCAGGCCAGGTTCATCTCTGTGACTTTGGCTTTTCTCTTCCTTAATCTGTCCTGGGCCTTGGAGAATCCTCAGCCTTACTTTATCACAGCCTGGACAGAATTTCCTTTCTCCCCTTCCTGCGAGCATGCGTGGCAGGAGCATGGAGTCCCTGCGTGAGCGGGCCAGGCCCCTGCAGGCCCCACATCTTCCTGCACTGCTGCAGGGGGCTGCTGAGGCTGGCCGAGGACATGGTGTGCCCTTGGCTCTCTGTCACTGTGGTGCAGATCAGTACAGTCTCCGGGGCAACCTCACAGCCTTTGGCCAGGCCAGTGGTATGACCGTGACTGAGCAGTTGGGTGAGCAGGGTGCAGGTGGCCTGGCCTCTCAGGTGCTGTGCTGGCCAAGTAGCCAGACTCCATAGAGTGAGCTTTCCTGAAGGAGCATAAGAGAAGTCACATTTTAAAAAATCAGATAGCGTATAAAAACTGCTCTTAGGAAAACTAAAAACACAAATGCTTTTAGGAATCTAGAGAGCACAGAATCTTTTGTACCTGATCATTTTGCTAGACTCCCCCTCTCGTCATGAGAGGCAGAGTTGTGACTTGGTGAGGTGCACGGGGCTGGCGCTAAGTCAGACCGTGGTGGCCCGGGCACAGTCCCCCAGGTCTGCTCTCAGACTGTGTGCTGGCCCCTCACGTGGGCACCCCAAGGCCAGCTGAGCCTACCCAGGGCTATTGCTGTGGGAGTGTTGAAGTGATTGTAGCCTGGGTGCTTTCTTCTGCTGCTGAGCAAATCAGAAAGATTTTCGTGGGCCATGGTACCGGATGCCAGAGGGGTCAGCTTGCTGCTGGTGCTGTCAGGTAGGGGCTTTGCTGAGCTGAATTGCATTAGCCTTGTGGGGGGAATTCGTGACCACATCCTTGTCACTGTTTTGGATTGTCTTTAGAGGGAGGTGCTGGGAGTTGAACCCAGGGGCACTGTACCACTGAGCTACATCCCAACCCCTTTTTTATTTTTTTGCTTTTTGAAACAGTCTCAGTAAGTGGCCGAGGCTGGCCTCAAACTTGCAATCCTCCTGCCTCAGCTTCCTTCATAGATGGGATGACGGGTGTGTACCACTGCACCTGACCACATTTGGGTTTTCTGATTAGAGTTTTTCATGAGGTGTGAGTGCTTTGGTGAGCGCCTGCTGCCGTGAGTACAATTTGTGGTCTGTACTGTGAATGTCTTCCACCCTTGAAGAAAGGGGTGGTGTGTGTTTAACAGCCCTGTGTGCTTTTCAGGCAGGGGTACCCTGATGGGCACTATAGTTCCAAGAGTGGATGGAGCAGCCAGAGCGATTACTACGCAAGCTACTACTCCGGCCAGTATGACTACGGAGGTGCGTTAAAGTCCGCTGCCAGCACCCCTGGCTCTGCATTCTGCTGTTTTCCTCCATGAGCCAGAGTGGTGAGAACGGTCGTCAGCTGATGCTGTCTGTGAGATGCAGCCTCTCCACTCTGTCGCAGTGGTAGTTGCTCAGCGATCTGTGCTCCAGGTGGCTCAGCTGTGACCTGGTGAAAAGCCACTTTCTGGTCACACTGGCTGTGCTGGTCTGTCACTGGCAGAGTGAGACACTTCAGGGATGTGGCAGGGCTTCTGAGCTGGCCTGTCCTGCACATGGGCTGCGGACATCGGTGCCGTGGAGGAGCCAGGAGTCCCCTTGTGACCCTGCTGGCCACCCCAGGACAGTGTCCCTGCCTGGCCCTTCTGCTAACCAGGAAGCTCTTTCCTCCCAAATGCTGACACTTGCTTTGAGTAGAGCTCTACACACACTTCCCACAGTGGTGCATCCAGCTTGCTCATGGCAGTCACGCTGCTTTTCAGACTTCAAGTTCAGCTGGCTGCTGTAGTGTGTGCTGTAACCCTGGCACCTGGGAGGCTGAGGCAGGAGGATCATGAGTTCAGGGCCAGTCTGGACTACATAGATTCTGTCTCAAAAAACAAAACAAAAGCAAAAAACTTAGGTTTTAATGTTAAAATGATTTCTTAAAGTCTTTTGGATCACAGGAATGAGATACAGTAGTAAAATTTATAATCAGGGAATTCTTGTGTGTGTGGAAGGATGGAACCATAGCCTTCAGTTGGATGATATCCCTGGCCTTTTCTGTTTTTAATCTTTCATTTTGAGACTGGATCTTGCTAAGCTGCTCAGGCTGGACTTGAATTTGTGTCTTCCTGCCTCAGCCTCCCAGCGTACTGGGATGACAGGCATGTGCCTCCACACCTGGCTGAGATTAACCATTAAAAAGTGGTCCTTGGAGCTGGGGGTGTGTAGCTGTGACAGAGCACTTGTCTAGCATATGAAAGGCCCTCGGTTGATCCCCAGCACCACAGGGAAAAAACAGTAGTTATGGAAAACAGAATAAGACTTTTGGCAGGGTTTGTTTTATTTTGTTTTTGGCAGTGCTGGGGATTAAACCCAGGGCTGCCTGTTCTAGGCAGTCACTGTACCCACCAGTCCGCCTCCCCAGCCCTTTGTTAAACCTTTTTTTTTTTTTTTTGGTATTACAAATCGAACTCTGGACCTCACACTTGCCAGGCAGGTGTGGTGCCACTGAGCTGTAACCCTGGCCCTTTGTTGTTTTCAGGACAAGGTCTTTGCCGTGCAGTTTAGGCCACCCTTGGATGCATTGGGTAGCATAGGCTGGCCTCAAACTTGGAGCGATCCTCCTGCCTCAGCCTCCCAAATGCTGAGGTTACAGGCCTGTGCCCCCATGCCTGGCCTGTTAACTTGTATTTTGAGATGGGGACTTGCTCAGTGGCCCAGCTTGGGTTTAAATTTTGAATCTCCCTTTCTTGGCCTCCCAATTGGCAGGGATTACACGTATGCATCACTATACCTGGCTAGTTTTTTGTTTTTAACCAAAAACATCTGTATTGAAAACAGCCTGGCAGCCTCCACAGTTGTCACCATGCAGCAGGACAGTGGCTGCCCCATGTCATTGCTCCCTCCTGCTCTCCCTGGGTTGGGGACAGGCAACCAGCCACACACTGGTGGGTCCCCTGCCTGGGGGGTTCTGTGGAACTGGGTTTCCGGTGTGCACCAGCACTGAGCCCATACTCCTTGCTTACAGCCCCAGGCCGCTGGGACCCCTACTATGGCTCTCGGTTCCGTGATCCCCGCGCCTGGGACCAGAGGTACTGGTATGACGCTGAGTATGACCCGAATAGGAAGGAGAGCTACGCCTACAGCGGCAGGTCAGTGCCTGGGCACGCCTGTCGCTCCCTACTTGTATCTCAGGCTTTGGCAGAGAGCTGTGGCCTTGGGGTCACTTCCTGAAAGAGGAAAGATTGACCACACCCTCCTGGGCTCCCACTCTGGCCTTGGGGAGTCACCAGGTTGAGGGCCCTCTCTCTCAGGGCCCCTTTCTGTCCTTCCTGCCCCAGCCTGGAGTGGGGTTGCACTGAGTCCCGAGGCCCTGCTTCTGCTCTTCCCACAGCCCCGTGTCCCATGCCCCGTGCCCTGTGTCTGGGGCTGAGTGGTGAGCGGTGAGGGCCCCGAGGCTGGAGCTGCAGCGGCTGTCTTTGGGGACCCCTCCTATCCCACGACTCAGTACTGGCTCCCCACAGGCCCGAGAAGGGCGACGACCACTGGAGGTATGACCCCCGCTTCACTGGGAGCTTCGATGATGACGCGGAGCCGCACCACGACCCTTACGGGGAGGAGGTGGACAGGCGCAGTGTGCACAGTGAGCACTCGGCCCGGAGCCTGCGCAGCCGGCGCAGCAGCCTCAGCTCCCACTCGCACCAGGTACGCCCAGCCCCGCACCGCGCCCGGCCTGGCCGGCCCCTGGCACCTGCAGCTCACGCTCCCTGCTCTCTCTCTTTTCCAAGAGTCAGATCTACAGAAACTGCAACGCGGCCACCGGCTCCTTCGAGGCCCCTGCTCCCCCGGGCTCCTTCCATGGGGACTTCGCTTACGGCAGCAACTTCAGTGGCACTCACGGCTTTGCGGACTACGGCTACCCTGTGGACACCTGGCCCTGTGCAGAGCAAGGTGCCGCCTGCCACCCGCCCGCCTGGGCTCCAAACCAGGGAGTCCATCCGTTCTGGGCTTCGGACCGAGAGCTTCGCCTTGTTCCTCCCGTCCCCACCGCCCCCCCTCGGGTTACAGTCGGCTGTGTGTCTGAGGGCCGCCTGCCTGTTCCCATGTGCACTGTCGCCAGACCAGGCAGTGAGCATGCTGGGAGTGGATGAGTGTTCAGGCCTGTGCCATGAGCCACCTTGTGACCTCTGCTCCCGAGCGCTTGACCCAGTGTTCTTAGACAAAGCCACAAATTTGGCCTGTCTGCCTGCTGGCGGCGGCCTCTCGCAGTTGGCTAAGGCATCGCCTCACCTCAGTCTCCTTTTCTGCCCCAGCCTCTGATTGTTGTTTCTGTCCGGTGCTCTGTGACCATCACAGCCTGAGGTCGCGCTTGCCTCGACGCCCTGGGGTAGAAAGTCTAAGCGGTGGGTCAGGGATAGGAACTCTAAGAAGTGACGAGCTGCCTGTTTCTTGTCCAATCTGTGGAAATACAGTTCCATCAAGACCGACGTCTCCCGAGAAGTTCTCAGTGCCACATCTGTGTGCCAGGTTTGGTCCTGGTGGTCAGCTCATCAAAGTCATCCCCAACCTGCCCTCAGAAGGACAGCCCACCCTGGTGGAGATCCACAGCATGGAGGTAACGTGGGCCTGGGCCTGCGACTTGCTGTCTCCGCCTTGCCACCTGTCCTCCCGGGAGCTCAGCCTTGGGAAACGGCTTCTCCTGGGAAGTACCCACACACAGGGTGTGGTGTGCCTGTGCGGGTCTGTGCTCCCGGAAGCTGGCATTTCAAGCAGCTGCTTCGGGTTAGGCTTGGTGTCACCATGCTCAGTCTTCCGCCTTTGTTTCTGATGTCTTGTCTCTGAGGACGTTGATCTTGGGTGACTTTCAGTGTGGTGAGGCAGGGCTGTGGTCCGCAGCTCCGGGCCTCTCCTGTCCAGTTGTGGGGACCCTGCTTCATTTCTGAGGGAAGAATGTGCACATGGGCCTCACTGCTTACCGGCAAACCCTTGTCGAGCCAGGGCTGTGCGGGGCGCCCATGGTGTGGCTGCCTCACAAACTTCCTGCTGTGCCCCTGTCCTTGCAGATGCTGCTGCAGCACACACCGGAGCAGGAGGAGCTGCTCAGGTTCCCGGGGCCCCTGGGCAAGTGAGTTCCGGGGGCCTTGTGGTATGAGCTTCATGGCGGTTGCCCAGCTGGGCCTGGGGTCACGGTGTCGTGTTCACTGAGTGCTTGTTCTCTTTACAGAGATGACACCCACAAAGTGGATGTCATTAACTTTGCACAGAACAAAGCGACAAAGTGTTTGCAGAATGACAGTCTACTTGACAAAGAGTCTGCGAGTCTGCTCTGGAACTTCATCGTCCTGCTGTGCCGGCAGAATGGGGTCTGTGCCCTGGGCTGCTACCACCATCGCCCTGCTGGCCTTAGCTTAGGGTTCACCCCATCTGCAGCTGACCATGATGGAGCTCCCCTAGGACAGCGTTGCAGCAGCACCTGGGGGGAGGCCAGTGGGAAGGGGGATGGTGCACGGGGTGAGCTGGGGGTGGGTCACATTGCCACCTGTGGAGACCTGGCAGGGGCCTCGCCCTGTAGTCAGGGGCAGTCCCGACCTCCTGCCGGAGGCTGTGTTGTAGGAAACCCTGTTGTCATCCTCCATCCTGTCCCTGTCGGCCCTGTAGACCGTGGTGGGAACAGATATCGCAGAGCTCTTGTTGCGGGACCACAGGACAGTGTGGCTTCCTGGGAAGTCACCCAATGAGGCGAACCTGATCGATTTTACCAACGAGCCTGTGGAGCAGGTGGAAGAGGAGGAGTCCGGCGAGGCCCAGCTGTCATTCCTCATGGACAGTCAGGCAGCCACCACCTGTACCCTGGAGAAGGAGACTGAGAGGTTCCGGGAGCTGCTGCTATATGGCCGCAAGAAGGTACCCTGCGCGTGGGGCCTGGCGCACCCCTCACCCTCCATGGGCCTGGCCAGGGTGCCTATGGCTCAGTGCTGTACAGCCTCTTGCGTGGGACGCCTGTCTCTGCAGTGAGGTATCCCCTGCTGGCTGCACCCAGATCAGGGCTTGCAAGCTCAGTCCCACATGTTTGAGCAGGGAATGCTGTGCCCTGCTTGGCTGTGTCCTGCAGAGCATTGGGACAACGGTGCACAGTGCGCAGGAGGCAACTGAGTACTTGCGTGGCCCATGGGCTCAGGCCCCAGAGCCACATGCAGGCGCTGGCACTGTGGCTGCTCCAACTGCGGGGGCAGAGTTAGGGATCTTGGTCCAGAGATGTGGTAGGAGGGCTGATCCTCTAGAGCTGCCGGGAGCCAGCCATACTGCCCTGGCTTCGCGGCTGTGCATGACCGGGGCATCTAGTGCCTGGAGCTCCTTGTCATGATCGACTCACAAAACTGAGGTATTTGTTTTGTTTTGGTGGGGCTTAGAGCACTGTTCTCTTACTATGTGAAATACATCCCAACTTAGAAAATTGTGTTTTTGAGATGGGGTTGCTGTTCGATACCCAGGCTGGCCTTAACTCCTGGGTTCAAGTGACTCTCCTGCCTCAGCCTCCCACGTCATTGGGGCTACAGCATGCACCCAGCGAAAGCTCATACTGGATCATTGGGGCTGGAATGCGGACATTTTACAGTGACGGGGTCGTATGACCGTTAGCTTCTGTGGATGCTCACTTGCCTCTTGTGTTTTCGTCTTGGCTGGAAGGTTTGGGTGTGGGCTGTGTTAATGTGGTGGTGTGCCTGCTCATTGGTGGGGTACACATGTCATCAGGATAGAGGGGCGGAGCCGTGCTGTTCTCAGCAGATGGGTGGCCAAGAAGGAGTGCTGCTGCCTGGCTCCCGCCCCATCTGTCTTGAGATGGAAACGAGAGTAGTGCTCATGCCCCCTACCCTGCCCTGGGGACCTGGAAACTAGGGCCGGTGAAGAGAGGTGACGTTTCTGTCATCGCCAGCCACAGGTGACATGCTCAAGTTGCCTGTTGGCTACAGTGTGGAGCAACTGATGGCTCTCGTGAACCCTGAACTGCTTTGCAGGATGCGCTGGAGTCCGCCATGAAGAATGGCTTGTGGGGTCATGCCCTGCTCCTGGCCAGCAAGATGGACAGCCGGACACACGCTCGTGTCATGACCAGGTGAGTGCGCTACCACAGTTTTTGTGCCGGGGCTGGGGCCTGCCCAGCTTGTCCTCTGAGGGATTTCTCCATTTCTCATTAATTGCTGCTCCACGAAGCCTCGGCGGATCCTGCCCTGGCACCCTGAGTAGGGGTCCTAGACCTGGAAGTGTGTATCACCACACCCCTGTGTGGTGCTGAGGGAAGGTAGTGGAACTAGGCTGGGTCTCAGACAGAGCCAAGGTCAAGTCTTGCTGTTCTGTGTCTGCCCAGGTTTGCCAACAGCCTTCCCATCAACGACCCCCTGCAGACAGTCTACCAGCTCATGTCTGGGCGCATGCCCGCCGCATCCACGGTGAGTGCCCGCATCCTTGGGTGAGCCTGGGCCTCTCACTCTTGCTTTTCTGCAGGCCCAGCCCTGAGGGTTTGCTTCTGTCTCTTCTAATTGCAGTGCTGTGGAGATGAGAAATGGGGGGACTGGAGGCCGCACCTTGCCATGGTTCTGTCCAACCTGAGCAGCAATGTGGATGTGGAGTCCCGGACCATGGTCACAATGGGCGACACTCTAGGTGGGTCAGCACGAGGTGGGCAGGGGGCTGCGGGGCTGCACCAGGAGCACCAGGGCCTCGGCGGCTGCTTGCTGGGCGCCCCTGTCGGTGGCTGTTTCTGGGGCTGAGCCCGCTGCTCCCTCTCTCCCAGCCTCCAAAGGCCTCCTGGATGCCGCGCACTTCTGCTACCTCATGGCCCAGGTTGGCTTTGGGGTGTACACGAAGAAAACCACAAAGCTGGTCCTGATTGGCGCGAATCACAGGTGAGGACACACTGCCTTGAGGGTGTCTGCTCTCCTTAAGGAGGAGCGGACCCCTGTCCCGTGCTTCATGTGGAGATCGTGGCCTTTTGCCTGTATTTGTCACATGGTGGGACCCACATAGTGACTTGCCCAAGGTTGATGACACCAATCCCCGGCCACTTTTCCAGTCTGAATGATTCACTGTCCCAACAGCTTGCCGTTTTTGAAGTTTGCCACCAACGAAGCCATTCAGCGGACGGAAGCCTACGAGTATGCGCAGTCCCTCGGGGCCCAGACCCGCCCCCTCCCCGCCTTCCAGGTGAGCTGGGGGCTGCGGGCGGCGGCTGGCGCGGACAGCTCTGGGGCCTCTTGAGGTGAGGGTTTCTCCGAGTTGGCTGGAGGTGGCTCACACCTATGGCTCTGCCTTTTGGGAGGCTGAGGCAGGCCTGCCTGCTGTGGAGTGTAAAGTGCTATTCCAGGTGCATGGGGCGCTGGGCTCAGTCCCCGGGCCACAGAGAAGCTGCTGCTGGGAGGCAGACGCGTTGCATAGGAGCTTAGCTGTGTTGACCTTAGGATGTCTTGGGGCATGGTCCAACAGCACTTGGACTAGTGGCAGGCGGGCAATGGCTGTTGGGCACGGGGCAGTGATAAACAGGAGGTGGTAAATAGTTCACAGCGTCAGGACCTTGTTAGGGGAGGCCTGCAGAGCCAAATGTATGCGTCGCTCTAGGTATTTAAATTCATCTACTCCTGCCGCCTGGCCGAGATGGGGCTTGCCACCCAGGCCTTTCACTACTGCGAAGTGATCGCCAAGAGCATCCTGATGCAGCCCAGCATCTACTCGCCAGTGCTGCTTGGCCAACTGGTCCAGGTGGGTCTAAGGCTGCTGCTAAGGCTAAGGCTGTTGCATGCCAGTGGGGAGCGAGGGCCCAAGTTGCAGGTATGGGGTCATCGTGACCGTCAGTGCTGGCTCCAGCAGGTGCCCAGAACCTGCTGGGATCACTCGATGCCCTGGGCAGGTATTTTGTGTTTTTCAGTCTTGAGTAGCAGGTGCTGTGTTCCAGTACAGCCCAGCAGTGAGTTTCAGCATCAGTGGACCCTATGCCATTCATATTTGAGCCATTTAGCCTGGAGGGCAGGGTGTGGGTCCTGCTTTCTTCTCACCTGTTTGATAGAAACAGATGGCCAGCCTGGCAGCCACCAGTGCTGGACACGTCAGGATGGTCCCTTCCCCAGTAGTTGTTTCTGAAAATGTGTCACAAAATATCGATGAAAATTTGAAATGGCAGAAATCTCTAGACCTACACGAAGTATAGAGAGTGATTAAAGAATGCCCATGCCACTGCCTCCAGCAGTTATTAGAATGTGCCAGACCTGTCTCACTTGCACCTGCCATGTCCCCCAGTTATCAGTGAGTGTGCCCCTCGTCACCACAGCTGAGCATGGGGTTGAGGGAGCCACGTGTGTGGAGCTCCCACCTCAGGCTGCCCTGCTCACCCAGCTTCTTGTCACCCATGGTCACTTGCTTCCCACTCGGCACTGGCCCAGAGGACAGACATCGTGGAACAGCCTTCCTGATGTTGCCTGGCGGTAACTGGGGCTCTGTTTTGGGGTTCTAGGTGGCATCCCAGCTGCGCCTCTTTGACCCTCAGCTGAAGGAGAAGCCTGAGGAGGAGTCCTTCGTGGAGCCTGTGTGGCTGGTCCAGCTGCGGCACGTGCACAGGCAGATCCAGGTAGGCCCGGGCTCACGAGGCACAGCCCTCCGGGGACTAGCCAGAGTGTGTGACCAGGCGCTTTGCCCCCGATGTTCCATAGGGAAGGCGTTTGAGCTTGGGGTGTAACCTCAGAAGCACATGTGCTCTTTGAGTTCCTCCTTGCCCAGGATGGGCATCGGGTGGCTGCCTGAAGGGGGACAGCACGTGCTGGTGGCAGAGAGGGGGCTATGTTGGGTGCCCGTAGGCTATAACACCCTATCTGCAGCGCCTGCCTCTCCTCCCTTAGGAAGGCACCATGACCTGCAGCCAGGACCCCCGGCAGTGTCCCAGCACACCGGGCTCTGAGGCGGAGCAGCTGGACGGCCCTGGACTCAGCCAGCTGGTGGGGTTGGGGGCTGAGCCCTCCCCACTGCCTGGCCCAGAGCACCTGAGTCCAGGCGGGCAGCTGCCACCCTCAGGTGGGTCTTGGGACGGCCCAGCCTACCCTCTAGGGCCTGCCTTTGTCTTTCTGCCTGAAATGTGGAGACGCTGTGGGCCAGTGGGTGTCAGGAGGCCCCTTGGCCTCCTTGCTCTCTGCTTCTGCCCCTGCTCAGAACTGGCCTTCACTGCCTCACCGGGCCAGGTCCTGAGTTCTGGCTGCCTCTCAGCCCTGTACCTCTGTAGCCTCTAGACCTGCCTCGTCATGATAGGGCTCCCGCTACCCACCCGCATGTGTTTCTCCTGCCCGCCTTGTCTCAGGAAAAGCCATCCCTTTCCTGTCATTTTCACCCCTCACCTCTGCTTGGTGGCACGTGTACTTTTCCTGCCTTGCCCACCTTCTGCTTCTGCCCGCCTGCAGAAGGACAAGTCTTCAGCCCTACAGACCCTGCCTCCTGTGCCGGCCCTAGCATGGTGCCCAGCCGCGCCCTGACTCAGGCCCTCTCAGTCAGATGCCACCCTCTGCACCTGCAGACCCCGGCTCCACAGCTCTCCTCAGCACTTCCTCTGTCTTCTCTCGTGGTTCATCCTTCATCAGACCGTTTTGTTTTGTTGAGACGGGGTCTCGCCAGCTGCCTGTGCTGGTCTCAAACTCTGGGGCCCAGATGATCTTCCTGGCTCAGCTTCTCAAGCCACCAGGGCCTGTTGCCTTGTTCTGTCACCCGCACAGGCAGGGCCCAGCGTGTGCTGGCAGGCACAGGTCCCTGCTCACGGATAGGGCGGCTGGGTGTGTCGGTGCCGTGGGTGGCCTGTGACTCCTGTTCCTGGGGGAAAGAACTTGATGACCAGCAGGGCTCTGGGCCCCGTGGCCACACAGTGGCCTGCATCAGCTATGCTAGGGTGGAGCCCAGGCCCGGGGTCCACCCTGCCCCCACTGCAGTAAGTAAATGTGCCTTTGCTGCATCCCAGTGGCAGGGGTGTTCTCAGCACCCCAGTCAGAGTGGCTGCACAGAGTGACTGGGAAGAGATGTGTTGTCTATGCTGTGCCATTTGGCCCCTTCAGCCTCAGTGACATTGCCTTCTCCACTGTCCCCACAGCTTCGCAGGCTCTCTCTGGTGGCCAGCCTCCCCACCCTGCTAGGGTGCCGATGTTCCCAGTGCCATCACCCTTGGGCACTCTGGAGCCAGGTCCTGGCTATGGGCCTCCAGGGTCTGCGCTTGGCTTCCCAGAGCCCCCCAGGCCTGATCCTGTGGCTCTGTACCCGGGACCAGGCCTGCTACCTGGTGCCCCATCTCTGCAGGACAGTGGCCCCCTGTCGCTGGCCCGGAGTCCGGACCCAGGTGCGTCTGCCAGGTGCTGTCCTGAGCACAGAGCCAAGCTGGATTTGGCTCCAAGGGACCAGAGGCAGGGACTATGTGGCCTAGAAGTTCTAGAAATTACAGCAGGGTGGTTTGTTATGCGGGGAAGCGTCACAGCACTTACGGGTGTGTAGAGAGTGTCAGGTGTCTGCTGGGTCTGTCCCCAGGCTTTCCTGGTAAATTCGTGTGTGGAGGGGTGGCTTCCATCCTGGTTGGCACCCACCTCTCTTGATTGGTGTGGACAAAGGGAGGGAATCACAGGCCTGGCTTTAAAGCAAACATCCGCGTGCTGGTGAAGCCTTCACTGGGTTCCAGACGCCAGCCCTGGTGCCCTGGCCTGGGCTGCTCTCTGGTCTCCCTGCGGGGTGCCCTGCCCCACCCACGCTGCACAGGCCCTGGGGTCACGGCCACTCTCCTGTGTTAGCAGGGATGGCGCCACAGGAGTCACCCGTCAGGAACTCACTGCCTGAGCCAAGTGAAGAGGATCTTGGAAATTTTGCTGATCTGGTACTTTACCACCTCTTTTTCAAACTGCTTTTCTGAAAAGTTGATGGAGTAGGTCGGTTCTGCAGCGTCGGTAGGGAGGTAACAAAGGGTACAAAACTAGCATTTAATTTGTTCTTAAAGTCACTTTAATCCTTGAAGTAGGAAGCTAGTGAAAATGCTGATAAAAAGACAGGAAGAGAGACCTTGGCAGTGGAAAAGCAACTCTTTTAGCTAAGGTGGAAGAAGTAGCCAGACAGTGGCATCAGGTGTGCTCTCGAGCGGAGCCCCTTCCTGGTCTGGCATCTTTTTGTGCACTGGAACCCATTTCCACTGGTCCCTCTGAACTTGCAGCTCATCTTAGCCACATGCTGGGTGCTACTGCGCAGGCACCTGGCCCCAGCAGGGATGGCACCCACTGGCCGAGGCTCTGCTGTGGGGGCACATTATGGTGCCGTGATTTCAGACATCCTGCCCATGCCCACTCTGAGTGTTGACAGCAGTGTCATCACCAGGAGTGGCAGCTTTCAAAACTTTTGATCGTCTGAACCTCTCACTGCCGGGTTCTGAATGCCCGCACCCTCTGATCTTCCTGCTCTGACTGCCCGGTCCCACCCGCTGGTCCCACCTTCAGTGCCTTCCGCCACAGTCTCCCAGCCAGCAATACCATCCAGGGTGTCATAGCACTCTGGTGGGAAGGAGTTGTTTGTGAGCTGCGTGGCCTCTCTCCTCGGCCTGCTGCACTCAGAGACCCTGGGTGGCACCTCTCCGCCCTGTACCCTTCCTCTCCAAGAGCCTTAGGAAAGCCGGCCCCATGCTGTTTTGGGACAGGGCTCCACGAGGACAACGGCCCAGGACCTGGAGAAGCCCCCAGCCTGGGACAACGTAGGCCCAGGATCACCACAGCCTGCTCTGCCTCTGACACCTGTGCCTGAAGCCAAGAGAGTGGCCCCGGCTGCCAGGAAAGAGACCAAAGAAGCCAAGAAGGTAGAGCAGGGCCTGTGGGGCAGCCATCCGGCCGGACAGGGAGGTGCCCTAGGGCCAGTGGAGTGGGCACCTCTTCCGGGAAGACTGCCTTCCACACAGTAGGGCTGTTGGCACGGCAGCGGGAGGAGTATTTTGTGTCTGCCACTCCTGGGCAGTGAGGACTTCTTTAAACTCCAGAGCTGCCTCACGCCACTGCCTGTCACCGCATAGGACCCTGTGACCTGTGGCAGCATTGGCCGTGTGCGCGGATAGGGCTTGGCCTGGTGTGGCAGCCCAGTCACACGAGTGCCTACCTGTCTATCTGCAACCCGGGTGGCCCCAGTGCCCATTGCTGTCGGGCTTTCTGTCCCAGCGAGGGGTTTGGGGCCATCGTGCCTGCTCCATGTGGGCATCTGCTGTGCGGCTCGCACGCCTTGGAGGAGCAGCCTTCCTGCAGCCCGGCGTCCTGGAGCCTGGTGCACTGGGGGCGCTGTGGGGTTCACTTGTGTCCAGGCAGTCTCGGTGCAGGGCCCCTTGGCAGACAGTTGTGCCCTCTCCACCCTTGTATAGCGCTGGCTCCAGTCTTTGTCTTTCTTAAAAGCTTTTATTTGCATTACTGTGGGTCAGACCCCCTGAACTGTATGTACATCCACAGACTATTTTGGTTTTTAAATTTATTTTTTTGAGGCAGGGTATCCCAGGCAGGCTTCCAAATCACAATTCTCCTGTCCCATCGTCCCAAGTGCTGGGATCACAGGTGTGTGTGCACCCCCTGCCTCAGATTGTGAAAGAGTGCACCTGCCCACGTGGGCCCGAGTGGCAGGGACTGCAGGTGGTGTGCCACCATGTCCAGCTGTCACCTTTGTCCTTAGTGGGTTACCGTACCATCTGTGGGAGTCCTTCCTGGCTGGGGTACAGGTCCTGGTGGGGTGAACACAGATGGATGTCCCTGTCGAGTGATGGCCTCGGCGCTCTTGTTGGTGCCTTCTGAGAAGATCCAGTGTGTCGGGCTGTTGTGTGGCAAGTGTTGTGAAAATGAACGCACATTTAGTTGAAAATAGTGAGTTTGAGGAGAAAGTCACACAGAGCTTCTGGTAGCTTTGAAAGTAGACAGTGTTAATCTCCCAGGACAACTCATCTTCCTGGCCAGTTGTTAGAGCCTGCTTTTGTTTTTGTTTGGTACTGAGAATCGAACTCATGACCTTGTGCTTGCCAGACAGGTGCTTATGCCACTGAGCTAAATCCCTAACCCCTGGCCAGTCCTTAGAAAAACAGAATGGGAGCAGGACATGGTGGCACAGACTTGTAATGCCAGCTGCTTGGGAGGCTGAAGCAGGAGGATATACTTCAAGGCCAGCCTGCATAATTTAGCAAAACTTTGTCTTGAAATGAAAGTGCTATGGAGGTATCTCACTGGTAGAGGGCCTACTTAGTATGTATGAGGTCCTAGGTTTATCCCAAGTAGTAGAAAAAAGGGAAAAGCAGAGAATTGGAGGTGTCTGTAGCTGCTGCTGCTTTTCTCTCCTTTTTAATAGAAACAGCCCCGCACCTGGGGTGCAGGGTACATTTCCTTCGCCCAGACTCTGCACTGGAAGCTGGGCGGCTTTGCCTCAGGGCTCCCCTGGCTCTGCTGCCCACCTGCTCTCAGTGAGGAGTGTTCCTGGGTGTGCCTGTGGCTCACCCCAAAGGCTGCTGCTCCTCTGAATTTGTTTCTTGAAGACAGGCCTGGGGCCAGGGGCATAGTGTAGGGGTGAGTGCTTGTCTGGCTTTGGAGAGGTCCCAGAACCAGGGAAAGTGGGGAGCGCGCGTGGGGGAGTATGTGCGTGGGTGCTTGTGCTTCTCGGCCTTCCTGAGACTGGCCACAGTGTCTGCTACCCATCCGACACCCGACGAGGTCTCCGTCTGAGGACCGTGTGTAGATGGAATTCGGGAGCCTGGAGGTGGAAGGGTGCTCGCTCCGGCCCCTCCTCTCACGGACCTGGGATTGCAGCTCTGCCGGGAACAGCGCCCCCCCCCCACTGCAAACATCAAACACTGCCCCCCATGCCGAGCGCAGTGTGTGGAGTGGGAGAGACCCCACACTGGCCCCAGAGCTTCCCGTTCCCAGGTGGAGGTGCCCGTCAGGCCTGGCCCTACACTCTGGCTCAGATCCCGGGGGGCTGAGGTGCTGTCCTCTAGGCACAGTGGCTCAGGGGGTCCGGTGGTTCTCTGTGTAGAGCGAGTCCTGGTTCGCGCGCTGGCTTCCGGGGAAGAGGAGGACCGAGGCGTACCTGCCGGATGACAAGAATAAATCGGTGGGTGTCCTGAGCGCGGTCCCTGCCATCAGAACAGACAGGCAAGAGGCCTCCATCAGGCTTGGGTTGCACGGAGCTTCAGCCTGCTGATTTTTCCTTCAAATCCTGGCAGATTGTTTGGGATGAAAAGAAAAACCAGTGGGTGAATTTAAACGAGCCGGAAGAGGAGGTATGGTGTGTTTTCAGGTGTTCCCGCCTGTGCTCCAGAGCTACTCCTCTTGGGAGTCGGGGCCAGGTTTTGGGGCGCGGGTGGGCATCCAAGTGTCTCTCCCTCCGCAGAAGAAGGCTCCACCCCCGCCTCCCACCACGTTCCCCAGGGCCCCACAGGGGGCTCCCCTTGGGCCTAGCGGGCCCCCGGTCGCCTCTGTGAACGTGTTTTCCAGGAAAGCAGGTAATGCCACCCGGCTTCAGTCAGGGAGCAGAGTGTGTGGGGCGGGGGGCTGAGGGCAAGCGGGGTGGCAGAGGCAAAGCCCCCAGGCCAGCACCCAACTCTGGCACAGGGTGCGCTGCCCCTTCTGTGTTGCTGGCCTGTGGGTGGGGGAGTACCCATCCCTCAGTCGGGATCCCCTAACCCGTCCCATGAATGTGCACCCCTCCCCAGCAGGCGGCTCCAGAGCACGCTACGTGGATGTCCTGAACCCGGGCGGGGCCCAGCGCAGTGAGCCCGCGCTTGCTCCTGCCGACTTTTTTGCTCCCCTCGCGCCACTGCCAATCCCTCCGAACTTGTTCGTACCAAACCCAGGTAGGCAGCAGTGGATGCATCCGGCTAGAGTCTGCCGGGCCTGTGCCCCTCCGCCCTCACCCTCTGCCCCACTGACTCAGGCCAGGTCGTACTCTGGGCTCAGAGCAAAGCCCCCCCCACTTCCCTGAATAGCTCCCCTGGGCTGTGAGACACAATGTCCCAGCGTCCGGTGTGTGACAGCCCCTGCCCTTTTCTCTCACAGACGCAGAGGAGCCGCAGCTTGCTGATGGGGCTGGCAGTGGGGGCCAGATGCCAGTTGGGGCGCAGGCTGATCTGGAGCTCACAGAGGACCCCAAGGTAGGTGGACACAGTGGGAGAACCTTCTGGTGTCCCCTTTCTTCTGTACAAGGGGTCCAGGCTGTGGACACACGTGGTGCTGTGCGCTCTGTGTTTAAGGCTTCAGGTTGAAACAGTGACAGGATGTGGGAGGGCAGGGGACAGTGTCCTTTGGGAGGCTGAAGGAAGTGCTGGGGTTGGGTGTAGTGGCCACCTGACTGGGGCCATGCTAGTGCTCAGACTACGCCAAGGATGGCTTGGGTGGGAAACTTTTTATGGATGTGTATTTTACCATTGCTTTTAAAAATGAGGAAAAAATGAAATTATTCCAAGTTAAAAAAAAAAAAGGAATTTCCTAGCAGCAGCAGAAGCTAGACACAGTGTGTCTTCGCCTATAAAGGACAGGAACAGTCCTGCGTGGAGCAGAGCTGCTCGGGCCTAACACTGGGCGTGGGGGCTGGGTGTCCCTCGCCCCTGCTGTGACAGGGCTGTCTCTTCCCCCACGGCTTCCCCTTGCCCTGGGAGCCACAGTGGTGTGCCATCAGAAGGAGGGTGTCCTGTCAGAGCCCTGGGGCCCAGAACCCACAGGCAGGCAGGGGTCCCAGGGACCCCTGCGGAGGAGCCAGGGCTGGGGTGGCCTGCACCTGGCCAGTTTTTCTGCCTGGTGCGAGAGACTTCAGCTCCCTGGGGTTAGGTCACTGTCACATCTACATGTCCTTGGCAGGTGTCGAGCTCGGCAGCATTGCCCCCTGGTCTTGAGCTCCTGCCCTCCAGACTGGACAGCGCCCAGGGTGGAGAGGTAGGGGCCCTGCACAAATGCCCTCCCCAGTGCGTCCTGGCACTTCTCTACTGCCCAGGGGATTCACCCTTTAGGAACTCAGGCAGTGAGAACTAAAGAAGCTGAAGAGAGGACCATTGCAAGTTCAGCTTAGCAGAACCCTGGGCTGCAGCTCAGTGTGATCATCCTAGGTCCCTAGTGCTGCAAAAAACAACCCTGTGAAAGTCTGTAAGAAACAAAGCAGCTGTGGGAAAGAGTCGGTGGGTAGTGTCACCAGAAAGTGCACCTGCTTCCCTGCTGTTCCCTAGAGTGCCATGTGGGGGCTCCCTTGCCTGCATCACAGTGTCCCAGTGTGGCTTGAGTGCCCTGAATTTTGAGGTGGCACCAGGTGAAGCCGGTGTGACCTGGAGCCGTCTCCAGGCGAACAGGCGTTTCCTGACACAGCTGTTTGCAGAGGGCTCTCCCTGCAGCCCCGCGCCCCTGCCCCGTCCTGGGGCTGTGGTCTGCACTGGGCAGCAGTGCGGTGCAGGCTGACCGCCATGTGTCTGTGCTTTTGCTGTCTGCAGCTGTCCCGCTGGAGCTCAGGGAGCTCGCTGTCCCGGGAGGTGGGCCAGCACTTCCAGCAGGTACCAGCTGCCGGGCCTCTGCCGTGCATCCCGGGTCCCCTTGCACTGCCATCTGAGCTGAGCCGCACACCGCTGGGATGCAGTGTCCCTTTCCTGAGTGGCCCTTGTGGGTTTAGTGTTAACACCCGGCACCCCAGTGATGACACTGACCTCAGGGAACGGAGGATGCATGAGCGTCCTTTGTCGTTCTGCTGCAGGGCTGGTGTACCAAGCGCTGTCCTGGTTGCTTTGTCCCCTGGGGCAGGACATCTGGTGGGAGGAAGATGTCTTCCTGCTTCAGGGGAAGTCATTCCTGGTCAGCAGGTGTGACCTGCGGCCATCCCGAACCATATGAGGAGTGAAGAAACACCCTATCTTTGGTGTGTGTTACTGTTTAACAAAAGGCCCACAGGGCCATTGCTGGCCTTTTCTGGTGGCGCTTCAGGCCTGCCAGGTGACACTGACAGGAGTGGTGCTGTGCCCGTGCCATGTCTGGATGTGCTGGTGTCTGAAGCATTTCACTCTGAGTGCCACTCGGATTTTTGTTGTTTCTTGTGAGCCACCTGAGGACAATGTCCAGTGCCATTGGTGCTGTCCCCAGTTTGCTCCGGGCCTGCCTCAAAGTGTTTTAGCCTTCCTGGGGTGGTCTGTCCATAGGGGCAGCAGTGCTGGGCCATGCTGCCACCCTGAGTGACTTCTCTGCTTTGCAGGCTCCCAGTAACCTCCACACTGCGGGGTCCCCTTCCAGTGGGGCCGTGCCCCTCTACAGCCCTGCCCAGCTGGCCCAGGTGAGTGGCCCCATGTGGATGGCCAAGTGGGTCTTTTTGTCCCATATTTTTTCTTCTTCACTCACAGCTACACCCACAGGTGTGTTAGGAGGCTCGGTCACCAGTCCCCACTCCTGTGCCGCTCGCTACCTGTCCATCCCCTCTGGGGTTCCTACCACTGACTGAGTCCTCTGCTCCCCTCACTGCTGCTGGGCTCTGCAGTTCCTGGCCTTTGCCGATGGCCCCAGTCCTCAGGGCCTCCTGCCCAGTGCTGGGTGGTCCCTCTGATGCTGTGGGAGTGGGCTGTTTGACTTGCCTAAGTCAAGCGTAGTGGCCATGTGGCATCCACTGTTCTGGGGCTAGGGCGTTGCCTCCGGCCAGCAGTCCACAGCCCAGCACTGTCTTCTCTGTGGCCCTGTGCACCTGCTGTGGGATGCTTCAGTTCCTCTTCAGGCTGACCCGTGTCTTGGTGACACACCTTCTAGTAGGTTCTTAACACGGTCCACAGCTGTTTGGGTAGGGACCCTTCCATCTGTAGTGCCCTTCCTGTCCTGGTGCTGGCAGAGGCTGGGCTGGTGGCACCTGTGGGTGTGCGTTCTCTTCTAAGCTGGAGGTGTCTGGTCTGGTGGCTGTGTCCTCCTCTCTTTAGCCTGAGGGGACACCTATGACCTTACAGCCCACTGTTGTAGTCTAGCCGGTGGTTGGGGGTGTGCTACCTCTGGAAGCAGGGCTGGGTGGGCCTCACACCCTGAATGTGCAGTTCACTGCACCCTGACCTTGCAGACCCTGCCTCTGCCACTGGCCTGGCAGTGAGACTGAGACCCCACTTGCATCCCGGTGGCCATCTGCATCCCTGTGCTTTGCAGCTTCCGGATTGAGGCGTCTTCTGCTTCCTCCCTTCCCCTGCCCTCCCTC